>JAEAOA010002349.1:3087500-3346256 GCA_016746295.1 Potamilus streckersoni | reverse complement strand
AATGAGGATTTTGGCCCACCACCTCCCACACCTCCTCCCCCACCCCCGCCAAACCCTCATTTTCCTATACTACTACTATGTAGACAGATATTTTGTAACCAGACAAAACAACAGGTGTTGGAATGCGATAAGCTCTGTCAACAGAAGTGACGAATTTGTTAGAACAGCGTATGTGTGGAATATGATTATTCTAAAGACGGCAAATAGGTTTTACCACAAATTTTTATCAGATAACAGGATGAAAATTAAACTGTGCATTAGAACGTTTCAGTTAACAAGGCGGAAATTAAACTAGCATTAGAATGAAAATGATATTATTTTAGTTATATTATATCTTAAGTTTAGATAAAATTTTATGTTACTCATATTTTTGTGATTTTTTTTCATACTTGCTAAACCTCATTGGTAGAATGTCTGTTAACATATTGTCAATAATACGAAATTCACGTAATAAATCATCCATATTATATTTAACTCCTCGTAGGTAAGACCGGATCTGATCAAGTAGTTTCTTGTAAGTTTTAATTGATGTTAAACAACCGTGCTTCTTTATCAAAAGTCTTGGTTCTACTTGTTTACACGCCGCTGCAAGTGAAACACCAATAGCGGATATGATTAACAAAAAAGGATTTAATGATACCCCACTTGAAATTATACCAGAACTGGTCATTAACAAGGGTAGATAAGATATTACTCGAAGGATCTTGTTGTAGTATTTGTAACATTTTTTCACGCACCAAAGTTTTTTATGATAATATTTATAGTATTGTATTAATGCGTCTACATCTTGTTTTGGAATATCTTTTGAAATATGATTCCAATCAACTATACCTCTTTTCATTATAATATTAGTTCCCATAGTCCTATGTTTGGTTAATCCATAATAAGAGCTGGTTGTTCAGCTATAAATTCTAAACACCAGAGAAAAATTGCTAATTTTAAAGTTTTATCAACTGGTTCAAGTACAAATTCTTCTTCAGAATTTTTGTTTATTATTGCAGATAATACTCCAGATGAGTCATATTTTGGATGACGAAATAGATATTTGGTAGATATTCTAAACTTTGCCCTGCTAAGCACTGACAATCTATACACACCGGTAACTTCTGCAATATATTTGATAGAATTATTTTTTGGTGTCCACCCAGTATAACCAGTATCAACAGTATACACAATATTTTTAATCTGTTTGTGAGGAATTTTAACCATACTCGTTTTCTCAACAATATTAGGAATTCCACTAATAATATCATTGAGTTTTGTGTTAATATCATTGAGTTTTGTGTTAATATTAGCGAGTGTAATGTCAACAATTGATGGATTTCCAATAAAAAATCATCTTGAAGCATGTTTATGTTTCTACGAAAATTTAAAAACGTTTTTACGTGACCGGTAAATTCATTTTTGAGCGCTGTTATTTCATTACTGATTGGAACGTCCTGATCATCGACATATTTCTTAGTTACAGCGTCTCCATCTGTAGTTGGATATCCAAGATCTGTAATCTTGTTCTTGTTCATAACAATATTCCCATTAAATAAATCACCAGCTTTTTTAACAAAATCATTTACTGACCTACCAGAATCTTGTATCTTACCTTGATTGTTAAAAGTCATGATATTATCAGCAACCGCATTAGGAATTCGTACAAGTCCATCTGGCAGTTTTACATCACTCGTTTTTAATCGTCCTTCTTTGTCCTGGAAAATGACGACTTCATCTGGTTCTACACTGGTAAGATTTAGTAAATTATTGATTTCATTTTTGAGCTGATCAAGAGTTGCATATTTGGATAAGTCACCTTGGTAACCTTTTGTGGATAAATCTCCTGATAGTGTTCCAAATTTTGTATAGTAACTCATTATTTACTGTCTTAGATAAAATTATCAACACTAGTTTAATATTATACAAAATGGCAAAATCGTCGATATTAAACTTCGATACAGAGAAGCTGGTGAAACACAAACATAACAAAGAACTTCCTGATTGTCATTATCTTATTGTTGGGCGAACTGGATCAGGAAAAACAAATTTGCTTATGAACTTGCTTCTTGGTGATAATTTTAACTACGATAGAGTCTATATTTACACAATCAATCCACAGCAAGATAAGTATGAGTTATTAAGCGATTATAATGACAAACTTCGAGATGAACTTAAGGCTGGTGAAGATTTTTTATAATTAGGCAGCCAGAAGATCTTATTCCAGTTAATCAACTTGATGCAGATGAACATAAGATAGTAGTTTTTGACGCTATTCCGCTAAATAACATGGAGATGAACAAAATAAGATCGTATTTCTCACTGTCACGTAACAAACAATGTAATTATGTTTATCTCGCTCAAGAATTTTATAATGTTGACAGATTTATTCGGCGAAATACGGGTTGTTTTATATTATTTCCAGGACTGGACAATGTTGACGTTAGAAATATTGCAAGCGAGCAATGCGGTGACGTGACAAAAGATAAGTTTATTGAACTTTACCATAATGCTACAAAAGATAAATACAACTTTTTCTTTTTTGATAAACTTACAAATGATCCAACTAAAATGTTTCGCTGTTGTATTGACACTTACTTACAGTAAGGGTTTCAATTTTATAAAATTTATAATAATAATAATGGACAAACGAGCAAGATACAGACAACACATAGAAGATCTAAAAAAACTTGCTCAATCTCAGACATCGCTTAAGCAAAAAGTACAACAAGCACGACGTGGGCAGGTAACCGCTACAGAAGCAACAGCTACAATTTTCAAGCCGGATACTGAAGCACTATTAGGTAAACAACCTGAAACTAAACCACTGTCAGAAGAAGAACTTAAACAACTGCAGGAAAAAGGCTTGGTTGGAATTGTTAAAGAACAACAGGAAGCAGCTGCTGCAAAACTTGTTACTAGATCTGATAAAGAAAAAGACAACTATTTGAGGCATTTACAGCAAATATAGCTGATCCTGCGGCTAGACAAGCTGAAACAGATCGATTGATAAACAATCCGCTGGAAATTGAGCGAAGATTAGCAGAGTTAACAACGCAAGGAATAACAAATATTATAAAAAATTTATCAGGAGATATAAAAGATATCAAAGAGGAGCAACAAAGAGTTGGTGAGCTTACTGTAAAGTTTATGGAAGTTGGAGATCAAAGATTTTTTTACAAAAAGAGCAAATGATGAGATAAAAGGTATTGAATATGATGATTTTTTTACAGAATGAAAATATAAGGGGTATTGATGATATAAGCAAGTGGACTGATGTAGAATATCAAACATTACTAGATAGATTAGATGTAATATTTAAAGACGGAGCTGCTGCTAAAGATGAATTAAACACGGTTACAGAGATTGATAATATGATTCCACTTTATGATAGAATGAGAAACGGTGTTATTGCTCTCACGTTTAAAAAAACAGCAGAAAATAGTAGATTAAAACCGTTTGGTAAAGGGTGGAGTTTTAAAAGGAAATTTTTTACTTTTGATAAAACTCGTGTAGAGAAAAGTAGAGAAGTAAGAACAGGAACTGGTGTAAAGGTATTTACATCAACTACTGAAATGATAGTTAGATTAATGTTATTAATATCATCAAAGGAAGCTGGGAATGTTAGTGTTGAACTTGATAATGAAATCATTGACCTACTTGATCATCTAAGATCGAGTGAATTATTAACATCTGACGAATATGAAACTTTACACCGCGACTTAATTGCGGCGACCTAATTTTGTAAAATGATATAATATTAAAGGAATGCAAACAACATTATTACTAAACTCTAGTGAGTCTGCGATAGATAGCGCAAATTTTTCAGTAAATTATATTCCACCTATCCAACTAGATCCTACAAAACAATATGAAATTGGATTAATTTCTTGTACTTGCTGGAATGCTATACCTAAGGTGAAAAATGATGTTAACGATGAAATGTATTTTACTATGATTACAACATCTCCAATATCTACAACAAAAAAATTAAAATTCCGCAAGGAGCTTATAATATTACTGATCTAAACAAGACAATCAAAGAGCTCATCACAAAAGTTGACGGTGTGGCTGATAATTTTGAATTGGCAGCAAATTATAACACATTGCGAACTAGGATAACTTTGAAAAATATAGTAATCAGTCTTGAACCAAGAGAAAGAAGTATTGCACAACTGTTAGGATTTACTGAAAAAACTTACACTGCATTTGATCAGCCTATTACATATGACAGTGAACTGCCAGTAAATATAACAGAAGTAAATACAATATTAGTAAATTGCTCTATTGCTTCTGGCTCTTGTACATCAAAAGGCAGCAAAGATCAAACGATTCACAGTTTCTCACCTGAAGTTCTGCCAGGTTCTCTCATGCAAATAACTCCACGACATATTATATATTATCCTTTAAACGTTGAATATCAAATATCAAGTATAATAATGCAGTTGACAGATCAATCAGGAAAACAGTTACATGTTAATAATGAAGTTGTAACTTATTATTTACATCTACGCGAGCAAAAGTAAAAATTATGCAACATCAAATATAATGAAACAAAGAAAAAAAGTTTATCGAAGAAAAATAGTAGGAGGATTTTTTGGAAATATTTTTACTAAAGTTATTGAAAATATCCCGGATATAGCACGTAAAGTTGCACCAATTGCTATTGACGCTGGTAAAGCTTTTGCAACTGGGGCTTCATCTGCCGCTGGGACTGCGGTGGGACAAAAAATAGCTGATAAAAAAAGGTGATCCACCGACTGCATCTGAAATAAAACAAGCTATCTCAGAAATCGCTCCAACAAAAGAAACCCAGCGAGCTTTGATAACAACAACAAAAAAATTATTATCACCAAAGGGCGAGCAGATCATACAAAAATTAATATCTAAAGTAACAGTGCCGCAATAAAATTTTATATAATCTAATAAAATAAAATGTCTGTTAAAAATTATCTCGAGTTAACAGAAACTTATGACATCGACAATGATGTGACAGAATTTGAGTTTGTTGAGTATCTTGAGGAGAATTCTAACGAACCAAATAAAGCTGGTATTAGAACCTTTAACACCAGAGACGAAGATGTATTTCTACTGCCACATAAGGCTATGTTAGAAGTTCGTGGTCAGATTATGACAGTAGCCAATCCACCTGCTGAAATTGCAGTTGGAGCAGAAGTAGCTCTTATAAATAACGGCTGGTGTTTATTCAAAAGTGCTAGATATTAACTGGCCAATCAAACTATAGAAGATATTTCAAGTCATCTACAAGTTGCAAGTACAATTTTAAATATTATTTCGTTTTCCGACGATTACTCAAGATCAACTGCAACTAATATGATGTGATTTAAAGATACTGGACGGGGTATAGCTGAATCAACAGAATTTTTAAAGAGAGGCGCTATAGTACATGGAGCTGATGCTGATGCAAATGCTGTAATTGTGAGAAATTTTCTCATTGATAATGCAGACGCGCTAGGTATTGCTGCACCAGGTGCAGCTGCTAATGCAGACGCTACAAGAGTTTCTCTTACAGCAGCTTTTAATAATCTAAATATAACGCCACCGGCTGCAGATGCAAATTGTACTGCGATGTTAAATTTACTTCATAACACACTTGACGTGAGAAATCCACGCTATAACGAAGGTTTTGCTAGGCGAAGAAAACTTGCAGCAGGATCACGTCAAATTACAATGATGCTTCCACTAAGCATGATTTTCGGCTTTTGTCGCGATCATGATAAAGTATTTCGCGGAGTAAAACATACTCTTATTTTAGATCGAGGAGACCAAAACGATTGCTTGTTTAGATCTGGAGGGGTTGATGTACAGTTTATCATAAACAAACTTGCTTTGTGGATGCCACGTATAACACCATCAATCACTAAAATGTCAGAACTAAATAGCATGCTTGATAAGCATACAAACAGAATTTATTTTAAGCAGCATAAGATATATTAGACAGCGGTTCCAAATACTACTGACTACACATGGAGGGTCACAACAACATCAAGCGAACAACTGCCGAGAAATATCTTTGTCGTATTTCAACAGCAAGCCCGACGAGGTAACCAACAACAAAATAACGCAATATTTGATCACTCTGATGTCAGACGAATATACGCTAGATTAAATTCAAAGCAATATCCAGAACAAGCTATCGAGTGCAATTTTGCTGATGACGTTAATAAAAATATTTCTCGACCGTACATGTACCTGCTTGACGCAATGCAAAAATATCAAGATGTTGAAGATGGAACTCAAATATCAGCAGAGGAATTTCGTACCCTTTATCCTATATTTCATTTTGATGTTAGTAAACATAACGAGCGAATTGTAGACAGCACAGCGTATATTGAAATTGCCTGGACACTTGGGGCGGTTCCAGTAGCGCCGTTGTACGTATACGCATTAGTGATTAGTGATAGATTTATCACAGTAGATTCTATTGGAGGTTAAATGACAGTTCAAGTTTAATCTGCACTTGTTATATAAAATGACAAAATATATTGTAAAAGAAGTAAATTTGACTGATGGTTAGGTTAAAAAATTAGTAGCTGCTATTGCAAAGCGAGAACAGGTATCATTAAAAATCAATCCTAATATTTCTGATGGTGTTTTAACAAAATTAATGCTAACAAAAAAATCAAGTAAAAAAGTATGATCGTAAAAAAAACTTTTGTTTTAAATTTGAGTGCTGCACAAATGACAGCGCTAGCAAAAGAAGGTGGTTTTCTTGGTCCAGCATTATCAGTATTAACTAGTACAATAATACCTAAACTTTTACCAGTCTTAGGCACATTTGGACTAGCAGCATCGTCTGGAGCAATATCTGGCGCAACGAAAAAAGCAGTCGAAGGTAATGGTTTCATTCGTGGAAGTGGAATAAAAAAATTGTAAATTTTATGTAAATAATATATTATAATGCCACAAAAGAAAAAGAAATCGCCAACAACAACAAAAAAAGAAAACAACAAAAACAAAATCGCGAACACCAGAATGCAAATGCATATGCAATCAACCAAAACAAGGAGGAATTATTCCGTTCGCTCCACTTTTGGCGGGACTAGCGGGAAGTCTGCTGCCAAACTGTTTAGGAATCGGACGTGGTCTAACATTACCGGGAACTCGACCACCCCGTTGAGTAATTTTGATATCATTGATAAGTTAAAAGCGGTTCCTGGATTTCACAGAGTTTATTCTAAAGATGAACTCGCAGCAATAAAATCACCATCAGCTGTAAGTTCGTGTGTTATTAATATACAAGATTTTAATGACGGATCCGGCACGCAATAGGTAGCAGTTTATAATAATAATTATTTTGACTCGTTTGGACTTCCTCCAAGCGATGTAATAAAAAAGTATATGAACAAAAAATTTAAAAAGATATATTATTCATCAAATCAACTCCAACCTGTTGGAACGTCTGCTTGCGGATATTATTGTATTATGTTTATCCAACAGATGAGCAGAAATCTTAATTTTTTAAAATTTATTTTACAGTTTGACAAGCATCCTTCTCACGCTAATGATGAGATCGCAATAAATTTTATCTAAACTTCAAAATGTAATAATGTCAACATACTGTCTCAAGTGTAGAACTAAAACAGAAAATATTAATGAAACAACAGAAAAAACAAAAAACAACAGGATAATATTAAAAAGTTTTTGTGCAGTCTGCGGGAAAAAAATATGTTTTTAAAGAAAGTGTCCCCAGCGACAGTATCCTCAGAGATGTCGCTAGGATCTGGTTATCCTGATATTATTTGAGTCGACGACTAAAAATATAGAATGATATGCAACTGTGATTCTGACAGAGATTTGTGTCTTGAGCAAAATAAAATTGTCGCATACTGTCAATGTTGTAAGAACAGAGAAATAATAGGGTCAGGTATAGATACACATAAAATTATTGGAAAATTACCAAAACCAAAAGGCGGTTGGACATTGCCAGGTCATCGGTATACAGGACCTTACAATCCGCTAGATCAACAACTAGATGAAAACGACAATCCATTGCCAGGTCAAGAGCCTTATAATCAAGTGGATGCAATAGCGATGCGTCATGATATCTGTTATCGTGATCATGAAAACTCGAAAGCAGATTGTGATACAGTAATGTTAGACGAATTACGTGATATGGAGCCAACAAATCTACGAGAACGTTTTGATAGAAGATTTGACAAGGGAATGATAGGAGCAAAATATAAACTCGGACTCGGGAAAAAAAATTTACGATGATCTTGCAGTCGAGCTGCACAGACCTAAATAAAAAAGTTTTCACGACGTAAAGTTGTAGCTAATGGTGTAGATGATATTTGGGCAATAGATTTGGTGGATGTATCAAATCTAGCTCAGTTTAACGTTGGCGCTGATGGTGCTCCAAAAAGGTATTTGTTTAATGTTATAGATGTTTTTAGCAAATACGCTTTCAGTGTACCTGTTTCGGATAAGACAGGGACTTCAATGACTGATGCGCTAAAACAAATAATAATGAGTACAGAAAGAAAACCGAATAAAATCTGGACTGATCACGGATCCGAGTTCTTTAACAAAAAGTTTGAACAGTTTCTAGAACGGAATAATATAAAAAGGTATGTTACAGGAAACGAAGGTAAAAGCGTTGTTGTTGAGAGATTTAATCGCACGCTAAACGAGAAATTACACAAACATATGACAGCTAAAAACACCAACAGGTACATCGATGACCTTTCTCAAATCGTAGGTGAATATAATAACACAAAACATCGAACAATCAAAATGACACCTAAAATAGCTATTAAAAATCCAATATTAGCAAATGAAAACATGTACCGCGGACATAAATTTAAGGTTGGTGATAAAGTTAGAATTTCTTTGACAAAAAGGGTATTTGCAAAAGGATTTACTTTAAACTGGAGCGAAGAAGTTTTTGTGGTTGATAAGGTACTTTTCACAATACCTGTAACATATGTTTTAAAAGATCTGGCAGGGGAACCGATCGTAGGTAGTTTTTATGAACAAGAACTACAAAAAACTGACTGAGCATAATGTTTTTGTTATCGAGAAAATGATTAGAAAAAAAGGAAATAAAAGTTTAGTCAAATGGCGTGGGTATAGCGATAAATTTAACAGTTGGATCCCAACTAAGCAGATTATGATATAATGTTATTATAAATTTTCTCATACTTTTGTTTGACAGATTTACATTTTGCTGGTTTACTTAACGATATTAGATATTGTCTACGATCGTCAGAGATCGTCATGAGATTAAAAATCTTGACAAATATGAAATCGAATTTGATATTTTTCTGTCGGCCTGGAATTCTGATGTTTAAGAAAGGTTTGATTAGCTGCCAAAACAGTTGTTATTTGGCAACGGTAAAATTAAATTTCATTATTGTTTTGCAATGTGATACTTGACATTATATCGTTTAGTTGTTGGTCTGCTGTAATTTCATCTATCAGCAACAGTGACTATTTCACCATCATCATCAGATTCGCTGTTATATAAAATATCATCTTCATTATAACCAATAGATTTGTCTATGAAATCTTTGGAAAATGTGACCTCATCACTGACGACCTTATCGCTGGCGACTTTGTCGCTAGTATCTTGTTTGTAGAGTTCAGCGAGTCGTTTCATCAAGTCCATTATTATATATATTTTTATCTAAATTATTGTTATAAGATGACTGATGAGATAAAATATCACCAAAAAGTTAATATATTAAATTACAACGAACTAGCCGAAGCGGTAAGAAAATGTTTGTTGGGTTATAGTGTTGACGTTATTGTAATGCAAGGTGATTCACATAAAATATTGCTAAAAGAAGCAGAAAAAATAAAAATATTGAAATTGCAGTAACGACGCTAAAATTTAATCACGATGATATCATAGCATTTGCTCATCATTGCTTGACTAAAACTGAATTACAAAATACTATTGATCATCATATCTAAAACGAATCCTAGCATCGTATTCGCTTGAAAAAGTTGATTTCATTACTCCATCAGCTACAAATTTTACGACTGCGGGATTTATCTTATAATATTTCGCCGCAGCTGAAATCGACTTGAATTTAATCTCCTCATCCGTTTCGAGGTTTTTTTTAAATAACAGGTTTTGCTGGACATCTAAAATTAATACCACCACCTCGTCATTTTCTTACATTTTCCTGTTGGGTAACAAGTTCTAGATTTTCCAATCGATTGTCAGTCTTTACGTTATTGATGTGATTAATAGCAAGCCCATTGGGTATATATCCGTTGAACACCTCGTAAATAAAACGATGACCATAATAATGAACTTGATTTGGCGATGTTCCTCTAACAGTTACCCTGATATATCCCATATTACTCATAGTACCAAGAACTTTTTTAGTTTTTCTGTTTCTAATAATACCGCGATCGTTAGCCTCGGATAAATCAAAGACAGGATGTGGCTGAAACTCATTTTCTAAGGATAAATTTTCAATGATGTCATCAGTGACTTATCGTTCACGTGATATACAAGCTGTCCCTCTGGAATATCATCGCAAAACAACGTGTAAATAAAATCTTTTCTAAACATTGCAATCCTCTCGGCATTATCTCCCTTTACACTAATCGTATAACCCGCTGACGTTAATTTGCCAACAGATATTCTAGTTTTGATGTTAATAACCGAACCTAATACATTTCCAGCGTATAAGTTATACTTTGGGTGAACATGATAAATCTCTTGCTCACGTGCGCTTGTCAGATTTACTGTCATTATATTATAGGCGATTTTTTATCTTTAATTGATTTTTAGCGCATGCGCAGTGTGAGGTAAAGTTATACTTTGGGTGAATTTAATATGCTTCTTCCTCACATGTGTTTGTTAGATTTGCTGTCATTATATTATAGGAGATTTTTTATCTTTAATTGATTTTTAGCGCATGCGCAGTGTGAGGAAATTATCAATTAGATATTACATTATAGTATAATAATGTTAAAATTGCGTGATATAGCTAAGAGAAGTCTTAGGGGAGAACCTGATAAAATAGCGACTGCTTTTGCAGGTTTTGATAATAGTTATCAGTTTGATAATCAAATTGTTTTAGTAAACTTTAATGCAGCAAATCTTTACCACCTACTACAGACGACTGTAAAACGTGAGCTCGAAAAACACAAAAGTGTCAGATTATTTGTGCAATATCATGTTATATTTTCAAAGTTAGTTATAACGGAAGAATTAACTAACAAGGAAATTGCAGAACCTTATATGAACGCAAAATCAAGACGTGTTTTGCTTGGGACTGATCTGTTATCACTATCTGATGAAATACACCAAGAAATCTGGAAAACAAATAGAGGAATTCACTGAATTAGGTTCGGGTTGGAAGTTTGAAATGATTAAAGAAATATTGTTTCACACGATGAAATATAACGCATTACGAGGTAGTTCATACATCGACCTGCCACCAAAAATAAAAAGTAAAAGATGTTGTATAAACATCAAAAACGTAGATAACAAGTGTTTCCAATGGGCTGTTCTTTCCGCACTATTTCCAGCAGAAAAACACGCTAATCGCGTTGAAAAATATATCAGTCACGTGTCTAGATTAAATTTTAAAGATATTAACTTTCCTGTGGCAGAAAATCAAATACCAAAATTTGAAAAGCAAAATAATGTTTCAATTAACGTTTTCGGACTAGATGAAAAAGAGGATGTATACCCGAGATATATTTCAGAAAAAGCTTCACAATCGACTATAAATTTACTGTTTACAAAACTCATTACGTTTGGATTAAAAACTTTAACGGACTAGTTGGTAAACAGTACAATAAAAATAGGAACAAAAAGTTATTTTGCTACCGCTGCTTGCATGGTTGTGCTAACAATGAAACATTACAAAAGCATTCGCAGTACTGTAATGATGTGCAAAAAATAACAATGCCATCTAAAAAAGATAGTGTGTTACAGTTTGTCCATCATAATTACAAACTAAAAATTCCATTCGTTATATACGCTGATTTTGAGTGTTTACTTCAACCTGTACTTGGCGTAGAAAATAATCCTAATCAATCGAATACAAGAAAAGTTCAAAATCATGTTCCGTGTGGAGTAGCGTATAAGGTAGTTTGTTGTACTGATTCTAGATTATCTGAACCAATTAAATTATATCGTGGTAAAAATCCAGCTATCTACCTTCTCAAGCAGTTGATTAATGAAGTTGATAATATTACTTATCGTTTGAAAAAAGTAACGCCAATGTTAAAATTAACACCTCAACAAGAATCCGATCACGAGCAAGTAGAAATTTGTCATATTTGTGAAAAAGCTTTTGATACTGACAACAAAAAAGTACATGACCATTGTCATTTGACTGGACAGTATCGTGGAGCGGCTCATAATCAGTGTAATTTAAAATGTCATGCTCCAGATTTTATTCCGGTTATTCTTCACAATTTTCAAGGATATGATAGCCATATTATAGTAGAAGCTTTTGGTGATCCTGATATAAAATCTCGTCTAAAACTCGATAACGTCATCAAATGCATCCCAAATAATTTTGAAAAGTACATGTCAGTTACGCTAGGTAAATTGCGTGTTATTGACAGCCTGCAGTTTATGGCAGCCTCGTTAGATGAGCTTGTAAAAGGTTGTAGTAAATTTGATAACCTAAGAGACTGTTTTGGAGATAATTTAATCTACTAGCTAAAAAAGGAGTTTTTCCATTCGAATACCTCGACGACTGGAGTAAATTTGATGAAACATCTTTACCTGGCAAAGATAAATTTTACTCACAACTTAAAAATGAAAATATAACTGATGATGAGTACAGGTATGCACAAGATATCTGAAAAGAGTTTGATTGTGAAACTTTTAGTGATTATCATGATTTGTATTTGAAAACTGACGTGTTATTATTAGCAGATGTTTCTGAAAGTTTTCGTGAAGTGAGTTATAATAATTACGGACTAGATCCTTGCTGGTATTATTCTGCCCCTGGACTGTCATGGGATGCTTTGCTAAAGTGTAGTAAGGTAAGGTTAGAATTACTGACAGACGTGGATATGTTCAATTTTATTGAAAAGGTATCCGAGGCGGTATTAGCGTGATAATAAAAAAGTATCCTGAAGCAAACAACAAATATTTGAAACAGTATAACCCTGACCTTCCTTCGAAGTATATAGTTTATCTAGATTGTAATAACTTGTACGGGTATTCGATGGCAGAACCAATGCCTCTTGGTGGATTTCATTGGATCACGGCTGATCGATTTCTATCGGAGACAGAAAAAAAGATACCCGAAGATGTTTCCTATTTCGTTGAAGTTGATCTTGATTATCCAAATTCGCTACATAAATTACATAACGATTACCCTTTCTGTGCGGAATCGATGGCCATAGATTATAGTTTGTTATCAAAAGAACAACAAGCGTTAGCATCACCAAGGCAACATTCCATGGTCAAGAAACTAGTACCAAATTTACTTGGTAAGAAAAATTACGTTTTGCATTACAAAGTTTTAAAACAAGCAGTCGATGCTGGTCTTGTGTTGAGAAAAGTTCATCGTGTACTAAAATTTAATCAGTCGCCGTGGATGAGAGGTTATATTAAATAAAACACTTCAAGAAGGGCTGCAGCGAAAACAGAGTTGAAAAAACTTCTTTAAACTGATGAACAATTCCGTTTTTGGTAAGACGATGGAGAATATTAGGAAACGTGTAAATATGGAAATAATTAATGATGTCAATAGCAGAAACAAACTTGTGTCAGACGATGATTTTGTGAGCATGAAAATATTTAATGAAAATCTTGTTGCAATACAAAGAAGAAAAGTAAATCTAAAACTAAACAAGCCGATCTATGTTGGAGCTGCAGTGTTAGATTTATCAAAGTGGCTGATGTTCGATTTTCATTACACTTTTGTTAAAAATCAATGGCCGGCTAGTAGATTATTGTTTACTGATACTGATTCGCTCGTATATGAAACCGAATGTGAGGACATCTATCAGGACATGTACAATAATCGACATCTGTTTGATCTTTCCGGTTCTCCACGTGACAGTAAATTTCATGACGACACAAATAAAAAGGTTATTGGTAAGTTTAAAGATGAAATGAACTCAAGCGCTATCAAATACTTTATCGGATTACGTAGTAAAATGTATGCCGTATTATTGGACAATAATAAAATAACAAAAAAAGCAAAAGGTCTGCCATGTGATTTTGTTAAAAAGTTTATGAAATTTGATGACTACAGGTATGCGCTTGATGACGGTGTTAGTTTTATGAGAGCTATAGCAATTCGAACTAATCATCATAAACTCGAAACAGATGTCATTATCAAACGTGGATTGTATAATTTTGATGACAAACGCTATTGTAAAAATGGGGTAGATACATTTGCCCTTGGGTTTTGTCATGATGATAGATCTATACTCGACATTATCTTTTCCTACTGAAATTTTATCTAATATTATAAAATAATGTTTGAAAATTTGACAATGACAAATAGCTACAATAGTAACATCAAATATCTAATGATGGACGGTAAACAATTGACAGTTGAATTTAATAATGAAACATCAGGTATATGTTTTAATGGAACACGTGACAAGTTAAAACTTTCGCTCATCAGATCTGATAACAGCGTGTATTTCAATTATCTCGAACAATTGTATCAAACGTTGCTAGCGGAATTTAAAAACGTTCACAGCCCCATTAGCCAACAAAACTATACTAAACTCACAATTGATCTCGATCGGTCAAAGGTATATTTTATCAACAAAAAATATCCTCTGAACAAACCAGAAATGAAAGATTTGTTTGAGTCCCATCGCTGTGTGAGCGGTAAAATAAAATTTAGTATCTATAGTCGTGATAGTGAAGTATTTTTAATATCAACAGTTGAAACATTAATCATTGGTAATGAGATATAAAATAATATCATTTTCATTCTAATGCTAGTTTAATTTCCGCCTTGTTAACTGAAACGTTCTAATGTACAGTTTAATTTTCATCCTGTTATCTGATAAAAAATTTGTGGTAAAACCTATTTGCCGTCTTTAGAATAATCATATTCCACACATACGCTGTTCTAACAAATTCGTCACTTCTGTTGACAGAGCTTATCGCATTCCAATACCTGTTGTTTTGTCTGGTTACAAAATACCTGTCTACATATTAGTAGTATAGGGAAATGAGGGTTTGGCGGGGGTGGGGGAGAAGGTGTGGGGGGTGGGCCAAAACCCTCATTTTCCTATACTATTCCGGTGTGTGTGTGTGTGTGTATATGTGTGTGTGTTTATGCTAATATATTTATTACCCTTTGGAATGCAGAAGTCTATCCTTTAGGGAAAGATATTCCAGTCCTGTGTGGACACGTGATTGTACCCCGTGTTTATGCACAAGTTTGTCGTGTGTGGGTAGACATATTTCAGTCCTATGCGGACATGCAATTGGAAAATGAAACATAAATTCTTACATTCCATGTCTTAACACAAGTCTTTAAATGAATCACGTTTAGTTATGTTCAGTTAACGTTTGAGAGACTTTATTTAATTAAATTATTCTTTGAAATTTGAAACGTGTTAATTGATACCTTTGCATAAAATCACTATTATGTGACCTTTCAGAATTCACAATATTGTAAGGTCATTATAACGTTTGACTTTGTATTATAGATCATTTCTTAACGTTTTGAAATCTGTTAGTTTTCGCTCTTTTCTGTTACATAGTTTAAGACCAGAGTCCCAACAGAATAGTGGTTACTCCATTGGGATACGAATTGCTTTAAATAGTTCAGAACAATTCGTTTATTTTTGCAAATGTAAATTTATTTTGCTCCAAATAATTTTAGTCCTTGATATTTTAATCTACATTATTTGAGAAAGCGTCAGTGAAACCAAACACGCTTTCACCCTGTCTATCTAAAATAAAAATTTTATTTTAAATCCAACCCATGACGGGTTAGAGTCCTTGATAAAGACAAATGGATTCAGCTTGCCAGAGAGCATAATCTTTTTGAAACTAAGCAAGAAATAAACAAAATTGGTCCAATTTCAGGGAGAAAGAGATGTCTTGGAAAAACGTGCCTTGGATTTGATTAGCTAACCTATATCTGGTCTAAAATTAAATTAAAAGAATTAAAAATAAAAAAATTGATGGAAACGTTTAGAAAAATTCTTCAGTTTCAAAATGTAATGCCGGAAATCCAAAATCGGAAAGTGAACAGAGAAAAACAATTCCAGAAAGTTGAAAAGGAGAGCGATAAAGAGAAAAAGAAAATGCAAATTAGAAAAAAGAGAAAGGAAAAATGATTGAAGAAAAAAGAAAAGAAATAGAAGAGATAAATGCAAGCAGAACGAAATACAGAGTAAAGAAAGTGAAGTGCATTTGAAATGAAAGGAATTAGAATTCGTAGACAGTAAACACATCACCCAGTGCACACAACTTCAGGTTTATGTATTACCAGAAATATTAGGATAGTATCTCATTTCAAAGAAAAAGTAGCTCAATATTTTCATCATTATGAAAAATGCTGAAAATCTGAAATGGTAATAGGAGAATTGAACATTATTATTACAAGGTGTATCCAATGACAAAGCTCGCAAAGATAATTCACTGTCTGTACAGCAAAGTGCTGTTTATGATGTAATTATGGAATCTAAGTTTACGTCTATCTTCTATAACCCTGAAAGTCAAGTGGTTTCGAAAAGAATTCATCAAACTTTTAAGTCATTCTCATTCATACTGAGGTAATATGGGAAACGACGAGAAGAGGATGTTCATTTTTGTTGTTGTTCGCTGTTAGGAAATAAGTTCATGAATCTTTAGGTTTAGTCTCTTTTAAATAGTTTTGGACATACTCTCCATGAATCGATGATATTATTAAACGGCTGCGAGAAATGAATGTTTTGAAATATCTATTACATGTAAATGAACATTTATTTTCATACATTCCAACACGAAAAAATCAATTTTTCCATGTCGTTAAAATTACAGATGCAACTATGAAATAGCATGCTTACATGATGGATTCTCTAAAAAGGACTCTTTGAATAAGAAATTGAATATCTGCTGGAGAATGATTTCATAAAAAAATCAAAGTAACTGGTAAATGAAGTACACCATGTATTCTAGTGCCTAAACCAGATATTTTCTGCATGTTCGCCGACTTTAGAAAGTTAACAATGTCACCAAATTATATTCGTTTTCAATGCCAAGAATAGATAATAGATGACTACATTGAGAAAAGTGGGAAAGCAAATTATACTATATACGGCATTCCAATCAGGGAAAGAAGAAAGGATATTCCGTATTGGTAATTCCAGATGGATCTTATCATTATAAAGTGATGCGGTTTGATATAAAAGTCTTTTTTTTTCTTCAAATTGCCAA
Source organism: Potamilus streckersoni (assembly GCA_016746295.1). NCBI lineage: Eukaryota > Metazoa > Mollusca > Bivalvia > Unionida > Unionidae > Potamilus > Potamilus streckersoni. The sequence continues at coordinate 3,328,921 of JAEAOA010002349.1, read as the reverse complement.
TGTTTAATCAACACGATTGCATATGGGATAAGCGTGTTGTTGACATTTATTACAATATCATCTACAATTATACACGGTAGAATCACCTGGAAACAGTTCGACAACTTTTTGGTCAATTCACTGAATCAGATGCAGATTTGGCAATTAATTTATGTAAAACTGAGTTTTGAGTTGCATTATATTTTAGGACATCCTGTGGGGAATGGTCCGGTGACACCTATACAAGACATGGGCAATGCTATCTCTGAATTATCTGTGCCGCTCAGTACTATAAAAAAAACTAAGGCGATATCTGGATTGTGCTGGATTTTATTGGAAATTCTGCTCAAATTTTCTCATAATTACCGAACCTCTAATTTGTTCAGTACGAAAACCAAATTTTATACGTTTTAATATGTAAACCAAAATGTTTAATCACAATGAGGTGATGTTCGATTAGATTAAACATACCGTAGTATTTTACTGTATAGACAAGACTATAAATGGAAGATGAAAAGAACTTCCAAGTTATTCTCCGTAAGCTTGAACGTGACATTGAATTTATATTTGCTGCCTAACGAATCAGTAACTACAAGTCCTTCTATTATCATTGAAAAATCGGAGAAAAAAAAAAGAGATAGAACAAAAAAAGATATTATAAATCCTGATTATCTTAATTAGACAGAGAGTTACATGTACTCATATAGTTCAAATCGATAGTTGCCAGCCATATTGATTTGCTATATATTTTCCATTGTAATTTAAGGAGTGTAAAGTTAAACCTGCCTTTGCAATGCTAATTAAGGACGTAGACTAAAATTAGCGACAGATGGCTGGCTGGCTGGCTATATAGAGTTAGACAGACGGACAGATAAAAACACAGACAGGGATGGATAGAGTAATGATTATATATATATATATATATATATATATATATATATATATATATATATATATATATATATATATATATATAGATATATATATAGATATAGATATAGAGATATATATATATATATATATATATATATATATATACATATATATATATATATATATATATATATATATATATATATATATATATCTATATATATATATATATATATATATATATATATATATATATATATATATATATATATATATATATATATATATATATATATAAAGAATACAAATCATATGGCGAATAACAATCATTTCAAGCGCACTGGATCCACCAAGGGATCACGTGTGTCAGGGATTGATTCAAATAGATGCAATAAACTGACGACGAACAGTGCGAAACTATTAACTAACTAGGTTTTTCTTCGTGATTAGATCTTATGTTTAATTATATTTAGTACTTGACTTTGTCCAAATCCCGTGTACAGGAAGACAAACTTGACTGTTTACTGATGAAGATATAGAAACACAGACATTGGTTTATTACTGATAGAAACACAGACATTGGTTAATTACTAATAGAAACACAGACATTGGTTGATTGCTGATAGAAACAGAGACATAGGTTGATTACTGATACCTTTATGACACTCTTCAAAGATGACACCCGCTTTTCGAATATGGATAAATTTACACTTTGCATAATGGGATTATGTTCCTAATTGCAAGCAAACTGTTGCTGATCATAGTATGGAGAAATTTTAATTAACTAAAACAAAATTGAAGAATAACTGCAATAATGTTTGCCTAATCAGAAAATCCCAAACATTGGCAAAATCTAGGAGCAGAAACAGAAGAAAGCAGCTCTAAATAGCAGTAGGAAAAGAGTTACAAAAGTAATCATACAAAGAAAGTACACTGACGCCAACAGAGAAGAGAAAACATCAAGACAGACAAGAGAAACTACGTTGGAGGACTGGCAGCAGAGACAGAAGAAGCGGTAGAAAGAGGAAACCTGAACAAGCTGAACGACGTAACCAAGAAGCTCTCCGGCAAGTACAATAAAACAAATAGACCCTTACAAATAAGCAGGGAAAGACCATAGCAATAATGAACATAAATGAATAGATTGGCAGAACATTTGGAAGAACGTTAGAACAGGCCAGTACCACTAAATGCCACAGAAATCCATCCAGCCAACGCAGATCTCCTCATAACTTGTTACAACCACACCTGAAACGAGATTAGGAAACCAATCACCCAGCTGAAGAACGGCAAGGCAGCAGGATCTGATGACATCTCAGCAGAATCCCTCAGAGCAGATCTAGAGGCTTCAGTGAAAACACTATGCGCTCTATTTGAGAACATATGGGAGGAAGAAGATTTTCCGACTGACTGAAAGGAAAGATACATCATCAAGATCCCCAAAGAAAGACGATCTCAGCAATTGCTCCAACTACAGAGGAAACGCACTCCTGTCAGTAGAGTCCGTTGATCCACAGTTACGAGACGAGCAAGCAGGCTTCCAGCAGAACAGATCGTGTACGAACCAAATAGCTACTCTTTGCATCATAGTCGAGTAATCGTTAGCGTGAAAGTCTTCTCTCTCCATCAACAGAGAGACACTCTGGAAACTTCTTCACCACTACGCCATCCCAACAAAGCTGATGAACCTGATCAAGAACACTTACAACGGAGTATCATCCATGCAGGACAGTACACAAACAGCTTCCTAGTGAGGACTGGCGTGATGCAAGACTGCTTACTATCGCCGTTTCCCTTCCTTTTTGCAATCGACTGGATTATGACGATGTCTACCAATGGGCGGAGATGTTGCATCCAGAAGATAATATGGAGTCAGTTTGAGGACCCGGACTTTGCTGATGACCTATCACTCTGTTCCCACAGTCAGCAACAAATGCAGGACAAGACCGACATACTGGCAGCTACATCTCAGGTTGGCCTCAACATCCTAATAGACAAGAACAAGATCCTCAAGCTCATTTATGTCAGTACACAACCCAGTCGCACTGCATGGAAGTCTCCTGGATGAAGTCCTTCACGTGTCTGGGCAGCATTATCAACCAGCAGAGTGGCACAGACGTAGAGGTCAAGGCAAGGATTGAAAGGGCGAGAGAACTTTCATACAGCTCAATAACATACGGAGCTCCAGAGAAATCTTTTTGACTGCCAAGACCAGACCTTTTAACTCCAACGTGAAATCAGTCCTACTGTATAAAGCAGATCTAGAGAACCACCAAGTCGACCGTAAAGAAAGTTCAGACCTTTACTAACAGCTTTTCTAGAAGAATTCTCAAGATCTGCTGGCCAGAAACCATCCGCAACGCCAATATGTGGCAGAGAACCTCTCAGCTTCCAGTAGAGGTCGAGATCATGAAGAGAATGTGAGCTATGATAGGAAACACCCTACTTAAGCTGCCATCCAACATTACCAGACAGGCATTGAGGTGGAACCCTCAAGGCAAGCGGAGAATGGGTCGACCAAGAAATACTTGGCGACGTGACCTTGAGGTGGACATCACTACGGTGCGTCATACCAGGAGTCAGCTCGAGGGGATGGCACAAGACAGAAGTATATGGAAGTCTCATTTTGGCGGCCTATATCCCTGCAGGAGTGACGGGAAAAACAACTAAAATAATCAGAAAAAGAAGCAATCCTTAAAGAAAATTATATTTTCATATGTCTCCATCGTTAAGTGGAGTAATTGAAAATAATTAAAACAGACGGAAACGTTCACTACATAACTCATTTCTATAACATTTTTCTATATTATATATGTTTTGTTTCATCTGCTATAAATGAATACAATAAATAATAGCAGCAGAATAAACAATTACTCTGCTCAACCCACGCAATTGTAACCCATTTTTTAATTTTAATCTAATTTGTACTCTTTATATTCATTCATAAATAATTTCAATAATAGGATTGTTTTAAAGTCTTTTCAACCGAGATCTACTTTATTTAAAGATTCAAAATTATTAACTGATTTGCTTAAAGATTGACTAAAACCCACACTGTAACACATTTTCAGAATGAAACATTTTACTTTTTTATTTGTTGAGGAAAAAACTAGGCTCTCTTTATTATAATCCTAATGACTTTTAACTTCAGTGTGTGCCGTCTAAATTTTAAATCTTGATACCAAAATATGCAGTACCAATAAATAGATAAATGAGATAGATTCGCGCACAGAAGCTCCCATTCCCTCCGACTGAGAGCGAAGAATACTTGAGAAAAATGTCAACTATATAAGGGATTAGAAAAAAGCAACTTATCTCTGTCAAAAAATAAGATATATATGTTTCTTTGAAGAACCTATTAATAGGCATACAGATGAAGGAATAATTCGACTATATAACCATATGACATTTATATTTTTACACTCTATCACAAATAGAACTATTTACCAGTCTGTTCGTACTGTAAGAAACACCGTAAACATTAATTTAAAAACTAATGTTAGCTGAAATAATTGTATGAATCAAGCAAAAGACTTGGCAATATGATTCAATTTCAAAGGTCAGACAAAACTACGTCATTGGCGGTGATAGGATATTGATTTAACCTAGTGATATGGTAATGAAACAAGTTAACACAGTTTTATATGGTATTGAACAAATGTAACACAATATCATGTCTTATTGTCTTTAAAATACTATAATATCAGCAACTGTTAAAACAGACTTTAACGATTTTTTCAGGAGATAGAATACGAGTAGCCGTAATACAAGACAGGTAAAGATTATGTAAAAATATGTCAGGCCAGTTCAATAAGAATTACGAAATTATTTTACCTATACATCTTCAAAGATTATACCTGGTATAACTCGTGATTTAAAATATTCAGACAATAACGCAGACAAGCGTTTTTATAACAGTTGTTGTTGCTGAAGCTGGTGAAACAGAATTTGTGGAATAAAAAACTAGTTAATCATTTAGTGACGTTGTTTGTAGAAAGAAATATTCAGTACAATTGTAAACCAAACACGCTAGCTATTGTAACAATTGATTACACATCAGTGTCACCTATTAAAGAAATAATATTTCCAGATAATATTAAAAGCCAGATTGTTATACTGGAAATTACCAGGCAATACTGCTGCTTCCGTTTTAGATAAGTTTATACAAATAATCAGTAATACGTTTTGGTACCATTTTCTAATTTACTATCAGACGAATAAGCGCTCCTGTTAGAACGAATATAGTCCGCACTACTTCCGTCTCTTCTTTTATGGTTCAGGGTTTAATCCTTTCACCAAAAGTGATATATTATTGTTAAATGATCCCTTTAACCATTTCGAGTCCTGAATAATCGCCGCAGCTTATATTATCCATGACTTGGCAAGCATGTTAATACTTGCGCAAACAGTGGATAACTATCATTAATGAGCCACCAAAGTGAAGGTTGTTTTATTCGTCATTCAGTGTCTGTAAATCGGCAACCGCACCGTTCCTTTTTTATGCTGGGAGTTGTCATCGATTGTCAATTTCTGCCAGCCAGCACTGTCATGAATTCGTCCGTGGTATCTATTTTATCCTCGATAGGCACTGAATACAGTTTACTAATCGTGTTCGGTCTGATTTGTGTTGCTGCAAGAAGTTTTGACTAGATACGTATTCGTGAATGTAGTAGTATCGAAATTAATTTACTAGCGCCATCAAATACATCGGGTTATATCGATATAGCCCATACCATAATTCCCATTTGTGGACTTACACGTGTTCACATATTTCCTGCCATATCATCCTTAACTGTTGCTGCCGCAGATAGACCATAAATCGCATCTACAACTAAACATGAACGTTTATATTTGACGATCGATAGGTCTTTCCTTGTTAACTTATTTCAGTGCTTGTTCGGCTTCGGTTTATTTTTCACGTCGGCTTCACTGAGGGTCCGTCATAGTTCTTCTATTAATGACACAAATACGAGTAAAATTGCACGATTCGCAGATCCCTTCCAGACTCATCACGTCCAGGTGCAAAATGTACACCCACTCCTAGCCAACTACCCTTTTTACTTGCACAATTGTCACACAATTATAAAAAATATCTCTTCCTTTGAAACTCTTAGTCCCCGGCGGCTATTCGTTCTTGTAGTTTTGTGCACTATTCATTTAAAACCAAACCGATTATGTAATACCATTTTCATCTTACGAGTGCTGAAATCATTCTTTTATCATGTGAGTTAATGAATGTGTAAAATACTAGTCAGTGACCTTAACCGGAGTGAATAAATTGGTGAATTGCGCTCTGCCATTGTGCAACAATCCCATAGTGTCTTCGTTTCTGGTCATCCAGTCAAATATTGACCATTTTCATTCTCTAATGCGATAAATCCTAGCTTACTTAGAGTTTCTTGTGGTAGATCAGGTGGTTCCGATATTGCCGCAGACATGTTTTCCGATAGTCGTTTTCTATTTGCTGCTAAACAAGATCTTATGTCCTGGTATAAGAGGGTCTGGTAAAAGCACTCTAACGCAGATATTCGTCTACAAGTGGAACAAAAACTCATATTCAATTATAGCACTCACTGTCATTATTGTCTATAATTGTCTATATATTGTTGGCAAATTTTGGAACCGATTGAATCTGCATGACAAACAACACATTAGAGTATATGGCCTGATAATGAACAAGAAGAAAACCCACCAAGCAGAGCATTTGTTGCGAGAGGAATTGCAAGTTATCTCAGCAAATACGGATCTGCCAGTAGGATCTATTTTAACAACAACCTGTTGACCAAGGTGTTGGTTCATCCGGGAAGTATCATTCACTTGGTTGCAAGTGGGGATGGATATATACTTGTCTTCGTTCACTGGTAAACACCCATGTGACGTTTTTGACATCGTATAATATTGTTTTGTATGCTCGAAGATATTCCAAGTACGGTCCGTTTTTTATATATCTCTGCATAATTACGCGTGGGACTCGACTCATTTCGCTCTTATTATGTTCGGATGCATGTAGTCCAACCAAAACTGAATACATTCTAGGTCGATTGGTTTACCCGAGCGTTCGGCTGTAAGTTTACAGCCATTTTATTGGTATTAATAAAAAATGATATTCAGCCGGATATTCGCTCTTATGAATTTTATTTACTAAACATGGGTGTGCAATATTCGTGTGCACGACACTGGTTACGATATGAATCAACAGTGAGGCAGTGTCGGCGACCAGAATCCTGACCACATCCTAGTATAATGGTTTCGTCTTGTCGTAGTAAAACTCTTACATATGTAGCTTCTACAAGTCCAAAATAGACGAACCAGCAGGTTTGGCAGCTTTAGTTTCGATTATTCTACTGTGAACATCAACAGTTCCACCAAAAAAAAATCTTCCTAGACTCAAAGGCCGGATCAACGATGAAACTTCGTAGTATGTCTTAATCTATATTACGGACCCCTATGCTGACGCAGACTACGCTTGATACTTAATTTTCAATTTTTCCGATATGTCGTCCCCCGGTGGATTCAAATCTTTAACGTGTTTGTCTGAGCAAGGGGATTTGATTGAAAATGGGATAAGTATCAAGATCTGGAGAGCGAGAATCGACTCGTTTGTGCCTTACTCACACATAACATTTAGAGTACCTTCTATCTCTGTTAGAAAAGTGCCTTTGGTGTCACTTTAAAAATCATCTTGACTATATGTGTTTTGCTTTTTTTTCGCTCAGTTGAATTCATTTACTTTTTCCTGTGGTGAATCTGGAATAAAATGGGCTAAACAATAGTATAAAAAACGGAACAATTTCCTTCATTATTGCAATAAAAATTAATTTTATTGGTTTATATGAAACTTGGGGAACAAAATTAGCGGAATTGCATCATTTACTTTAAGATTATGTCTTATATTTGTGTTCGTTAAAAGGTAAGTAAATGTCAGAATTCAGCACGAGCAACCGTTATTGTGCACATATATGTCCTAATAAAAGACTATGTGAAAGGAGTATTTTATACTTTTAAGATTTTCTAGTTGTGTCATTTGAGGCATCAACATTGCATACTGATCAAGATATAGCTATGGTACATACTTACATTTCCCTTGAATATTCTCCAATATATTACAATTGGGATGAATATGGAAGTTAATTATTAAGAGAAAGATTATGTGCTATCAAAAGTAAATATCGAAATTATTGAGTTCTTATCGGGAAATTCTAGTGATAGTATTAGCTAAATAAGAAGCTTTTGAGTAAGGAATCAAGACGAATATTTTTTACCGAATATTTTGTTCATTTAAAGTACGTCAACGTGTGAGAAATGATGGTAATATTTTCCATTCAATAAATATTAATGATCATCAAACATTTTGTGATATTGAGAACATTCGTATTGATATTTGTACCCTTACTACATGGGAATATTTCGTCTTACTGAAGCCAATATACAATAATTTGCAAAAATGTTATCACAGACTATGTAGAATGATCTATTCATTTATCTTGAAACTAATACTAGCTTATCTCTAAGAATATTAGTTCATTTATACGAGAATATGCATTCACTTTTTGAGACTAGAGGCAGTACGCCTAATACGAGAACAGAGCAAAAACTTGATGGGATAAAGACTGAGAAAAAGCAAAATATAATCAAAACTACTGGCTACGATGCTTTGGAATCTCAGATAATGGACCTGACCTTCAGTTATTTAGTATTAATCAACTCTTCAATCAATCATCACACTCAAGAAAAGATACACTAAAGAATCCCAGATGAACGAATTAACTAAATGGAGGAGAAACGCTCGACAATTTTGAAACGGGAATTGCGTTATTATCAACAAGAAGTGGAATGTATCTCCTTAAAATAAGTATGAATAGTTTACAATTGTGTTAGAGGAAGGCTCTGTCCCAGATAGATGACTCTGACAATATTGTTTGTGACGAGTTGATGATTGAAATAATCCTATTTAAAATGAAAAAATTATGAGACGTTTACATAAAACCAAGAATAAAATTCCTTGACGTGATATGATGCCAACTTTTCTCTATCAGTGCACGAATGATTCGATTTCAATATTCCTTAACAGTCTATTCAACAAAATCTTTGGATAAGGCAATTTTCATAAACAGTGGGAAAACAATTTTATTTGTTCTCTCTCTCTCTCTCTCTCTCTCTCTCTCTCTCTCTCTCTCTCTCTCTCTCTCTCTATATATATATATATATATATATATATATATATATATATGTATGTATATATATATGTATATATATATATCTATTTATCTATCTATATATATATCTATCTATGTATATATTTATCTCTATATTTGTATATATATATATGTATGTATATATATATGTATATATATATATATATATATATATATATATATATATATATATATATATATATATATATATATATATATATGTGCGGCGACAAGTACGATCCAGAACAATTACAGAGGGAGATCCTTATTTGATACTTTATAAAAGATCTTCACTGACATTTTGAATGCTCTTATATGCACGTGGGTGAAAGAGTTTGGTCTGATAGAAGAATCACAAGCAGGATTTAGCAAAAAAGTACTCCGCATGGGATAATATATTTATTATTCAGGCTTTAGGTCCGAAATCCATATTAAATCCATATTAAATCCATATTAGAGTAAATAATATTCATGGTCGAATACTCAAGTATACTATGCCTTCATGATTTCCGTCGCATGTTGTTTCAGATTCGCTTGCCTGGAGAAACAATGATTCACCCCAGGTATCATTGTAGGCCTACTCAACTAATAAAATAAAAAATAGATTTAAGTCAAAACCAAGTTATTTCTTGCCTTATTCGGTAACATATTCTATTGGGAACTACCTTGGAGAATGTTAGGTTAGAAGTTTATCTCGACACCACTCGTTGTATTGGTTTAAAGATCAGAACAATATTCTTAAACGCATGGAAGAGTTGACCAACCTTATACTCTTTAAACGGTAGTTTAGATCAATTTGTTGGCTGAGCATTGCCATTGTCTCTCTTTTCGATCAGAGACGGAAGCACAAAGCATAACACATTTTTGATGAAAATAAAAAATATTCACTTTTATGATTTCAACAATAAAATCATATCGAAATTTAGACTTTAAATTAAATTAACGGTCAGTAGCTAGACACACGCAAGACAATTTGAAAAAAAAACTATTACCAGAGGTTGATTTTCAATTATAATATTGTAGATTTGAACAATAAAAGCATATGATTTAGAAGTCACGCGGTTTATAGTTTATAGTTGGAGATTTGAAGATATTAGTGCTAATCATCCATAATTAGATTGAATGGAATAGACGGCTGAAATGGTTGCTGATGTAATTCCAAATAGGTTTAGCCTTGCTGGAAGTAATTGTTCCTTTCAAGTCATGAGATTTTAATGGGACTTACGATGGGGGAAATAATGATATTGTTCCAGAGCAAATGCATACAAAATGAACTAATGTGTTCAAAAAGAAAGAGAAAAAGTCACTTAATTACTTGAAAGGTCGGTGAAGATGTTTACTCTGTATTCTTCTTTTGGTCTTGCTGTTACATTAGAAAAACCTAGACACCTTAATCGTGATGGCTTTTACCAAACTACCTAACAAACAGGTAACATAAATGTATGCTTTTAAAGGAGTGCTTATGTTGACGACTCTAAGTCTAAACATATATAACAGAAAAATGGTGGAAACAACCTTTCAAGTAAAGTCAACAAGCAGCTTATGTGCTACACAATAAAATAAAAATTCAAACAAACACTTACAATATTGGAAACTAAATTTAAAAAATTCTAAATGTCCTATCACAAGTACAAAAAAGCATAATGTCCTGAATAAATTCCAATAGTCTTTACTGTCCTGAAATAATATAATCATGCAATCCATAATATCTTTATATCAGCTAACAAAAGTCAAATGTAAAGTATTAATCAAGACAATATATTAACCAAGGTAAGGTGTTAATCAAGGTAAGGTATTAATCACGGTAAGGTATTAATCAAGGTACCTTATTAATCAAGACAAGATATTAATCAAGGTAAGGTATTAATCAAGATAAGGTTCAAATCAAGGTAAGGTATTAATCAAGGTATTACACAAAAATAGATCAGCAATTTAGTAATTCCTATTGAATATTTTCAATACATAATTCAAACCGCTCCGGTGGCCTAGTGGATAGAGTTTTCGCCTCGGATGCGGGAGGTCCTGGGTTCAATCCCTAATCTAGTCATACCAAAGACTTACAAAAATGGTACTAGCATCTGCCTCGCTTGACGCTCAGCATTAAGACGTTAGTGTTAGGACTGGTAGGCCTGGTGTCAGAATAATGTGACTGGGTGGAACATCATGCTACATGTCTGCAACATTATGGCCCAGTGCGAGACGTCAGTACAAACTGCCTTAATGCAGACATCGTAGTTATATGACTAAAAATTGTTAAAGCTGTGTTAAAAATGATAATCACATTACATCACATCACAAATACATAATTCCACTTGATTTATATCTGATTTCAAAAACTTATTTCAAAATGAATTCCCACAGAATGACTTAAAACAGGAATCCGAGGTCCCTATTTTTACATATTTTCAGTTGACCTACAACATAATAGAATTTTAAGTACTACAGCGAACAAATATAGCATAAATATAAATAAGAATACAATTGAACATTCTGTTTCAAACAACAACCGTGGAAAAAAGTTTTCTATGTAAACAGTCTGTATCATGACGAGATAAAACATGAAGCATTCTCACGGAGAAAACCCTAATCTAATTGTAAACAGGAATGCTCTGGAACTCAAACACTGTATAAACTTTCTATATACAACTTACAATGATGGACAAACGTTAACTATGCAAATCTTAAGTTTACAATTTAAAATCCGTGATAAATCATAAGCCCACAACATAAATCAATACATATCACTACAAAGATACCCGTAAACGTAGAACGGGTTTAAAAAAAAGTGCGATAATTAAACGTTCTAAGCGTCTTAAAACAAGCAAAACTAAGCATTTCTACAACTGCATTACAGCAGTACAAAATAGTGTTGAACAGGATTCTTGATACCTAAAGAAACTGATACTTAAACGTATCTCACTTTAGCCATAAAACAAATGATTATTGAGTAAGGATTTCCAGATAAGTTTTATTCTCAGGGTATGCCTTAGATCTGCAATAGCAATAAGCGGAAGACTATTTCGTTGATTAGAAATAGAAAGTCACTCAAATTAGCATTATTACTGACAACATTTCATTTTGATTACCATGGGTTGATGTAAGCAACACATGTTCTACTATATTACGTAAACAGGATGTAAATTAGCAAGATGTTCAGCAAGGAATTCACCTGCAGAAAAACAACAAAAAAATTGTAGTCCCACAAAGCTTGAATATTTATTTTCTTCATGGTAGAAATATCAATATTCAGAACAGACTGAAAAATCATTTTTTCTTCTCTTTTTCCTTTAGAACTAAAGACGGGGAAGACTGATTTCACAATATTGCAAATGATGGTCATTATATTCAATAAAAATTTTTAGAATGACAATGTTTGAACTTGATTTGATTGAACAGAATACAAAGGCTTTTATTGCAGCTATATCTCTGAATTGTATACAGAATTGGACTTATATAAGACAGTAGCTTTTTAAGACAGCAATGTAATTACAATACCTTCTGTCAGAAACTAGACAAACGGCTAGAATTACTAATTGTTTTATGCCAGCATGTACAAAGATTGTTTCTTATTGGCGAATGTGGGAACTTAGAGAATGCTTAAGAATGCAATCAACCTTCCGAAGTCAGCATTGGATGGTACGTATTATAGGTATGTTTATTTTAACATAGCCAGTAGTGAAAATGTATCACGCAGTTTTTCCCATTCTGTAAGATCACAAAGTGTTTAGTTATGTTTTACGATCGTGATAAAATAAATACATGCGGCAGCGGTGAAAATAAAGTGTGAATTAAGATAAGTCCAGAATTGTACGTTTAACAATGTTAATCACTCATAAGAGGGTACTGTATCAACAGTAGTATGGATGTTGTCAAACATAGATCAAATGGATCTGCTCAAACAGTTTGGTTATGAAGGAGAGCACCTTATAAAATTTGTACAAGATAAGCAGGTTAGTGAAAGGGAACATAGATTAAAGGAGACAGATGTAATGAGGCTGATAATGGAAGACATGAATATGGTCAGTGAACATACGAGACAATTTGAATTATTACAAAGCTAAGCTCTAAAAGTATTTTCGTATCTATATTAGCGTTAAATTACTACGCACTAAGAGTTACTTCTTAAAGGAAATTAGTTAGCCAAGTGAGATTTTCACAAGACAGTTAAGTATGATAAATCCAAAATAGGCGACACTTTCACCAAGTTCGTCAGTATGACCTGAGCTTATTTATAGCGGTGAGTTGAATGTGATAATTAAAAACACATTTCGAGAGTATCTCTGACATATTACTTCTTCACGAATATATCTGATATGGTTATACTGGCGGACTATTCCGCGAACCTCAAAAATTTTCGCAGAATGTGTTCTCATACGACAAAAATGCATGTAACCGATCTAAGACCAGAAACCAAGAGAAAGCTTGCGTTAACAAAGACATAATTGTTCAATTTGACAATGTTGCAGATTGCAATGACAATTCAGTACGCCTAAGCGAAAGGGTAATAGTTTCAGTATAAAGCTTTATGCGAGGTTGGTCCGTTTTCGCCCATCTCTTTCAGAATACTGAGTGCGGTTCACCCAATGATACATGATCGAATTAATAATGATGAGAAAACAGAATACCTTAAGTTTTCTGGTCGCTTACTTAACAGTTAGCAATGAACGTCTATAGCCAAACAAACTCTATTATTGCCACAATGTACGGGCGGCTTCCTGACCAAAAATATACATGTAATACAAAATACCTGACAACGGGCTCTGCACAAGTTATTCCGGTATGGATTGTACATTGCGAAATAATTACACGGATAACCTTTTAGAAAGCGTTATGAATAACAATACGAATTCTAATGTATATCAATATTGTGTGTAAATATTTCTAAAAGAAACGTTTCACAAAGCCAACTTTTCACATATTAAATACGATACGTTGCAATATGTAAACATGTTGGCATCATCTTTATACTTTGGAAGGTTCTAGAAATTGTAGCTTGTTTCTGTTTTGTATGTAAGTTATACATTGATTGATTCTTTGGATTTGAGACTAAAGCCAATCCTTAGAATGTCCCAGAATAGACATTGGACAGGAAAATGAGCTCCACCCTGGCCTTCTTATTAAAATTTTGCTTTTTGTTTTTTATATAACGTTCTGAAGTGAAAAAAATTTCTTCATTCATACTTTAAGTTCAGTCTCCTTATTTTTTACTCTTATGCTCAGATATAATTTTAGAGGAACAATTTATTCTACAATAATGCATTTTAATTATAAGTGCTCGTTGACATTTATGATTATATTGGGATTATTATTAATTCATTGAAGAACATTCTTGTCTAGATCATCGTGAAAAATGTTGACTATTGACATATCCGCCATCAAAGGCTATTTGCACAATAACTCATTATATACCGGAATTCATATGAAGTCCTCTGCATTTCATGCATAACATTTAATTCTATTTGCGACTTAATTCATAATTCATCCAGTTTACTTGAAATTTTCGATTTGTATACAATGGAAAGAATTATTTTTTACTTGTAATAAACCTTATTAATTTTAATTATCATGCTAATTAGTTTATGATTATAAACTCGTAGCGCACAACTAGGAACACAGCCAGTATATGAATTTTAATAAATTCAAAGAAATTCAGACATATTCAGAAAATAGCTTTCCAGTTTGAATTGACTTTGTTTCAAAATTTTCGTTATCCCAGATAACGATTTAAATTTCATACAGAAAAGAATTCTTTAGCAAAACCAACAAGCTTTAGTAATGTTATCGAAAGTGGAGAACTTTTAAATGCTACCCAAGGAAGGCTTTGAGTTCTAGAACAATGAAAAATTTCTTTCCAGACATTGTGTCCTTTATGAAGCTGATGTTTCTTTAACTATTAAGAACATTTTGATTCAGTATGTGCTGAAGTTTTGGGGGCATACAAGTGATTTTGTTTTGGTAGTACATTGAATCTGGATTTGATTGAAACGTTAAAAGCATTTTATTAAACTAACCATTGAAAATAGAGTTAAAAAAGCTTCAAAATAGAAAATATTTTGGAAATCCACAATTTCAAAACATCAGAGAGACAGACGGACAGACGTAATTTCAATGCTTGAGATTGTGGGAACAGTAACGTTTTTACCTATTAAGAGTGTTCATTTAATACTAGGAAAATATATAGATGGAAATAAGTTTGTGGTTTGTAACTAAAAGCCTTGCTTGGATCAGAAAATAGATCATGTTATGATTACAAAACTGATTTAGATCTTGCTTTCGTTGGTCCTAAACCTATGAGAAACATATCTTGATAATGGTTTTGATCGAGAAATTATTCCTTAAACTGACACCTTCATTGGTCTGTCTTTTGATTTAGTTACATTTACCCCTACTATCATAGTCATCCTATTATTACTGTTCATTCTCTTTATTCTGATTGGGGTGACAAACAATAATCACTCGTTGTCAAGAAAAAAAAGGATCCTGAGATCTCCTGATGGTTTCAAAATGGCATTAGACAAATTGAAGTCATATAAGTACTAATTTGTTATTCGTTAAAGATACGCTCATGGTTCTCATTTCTTTTTGCTTCTTTATCGTCTCATTTTCTTGCAGTCTTTGTAAAAATTATGTTCTTCTTTTCGGAACTACAAACACGTTTGCAACTCTTCTCTTTGGTTATATTTATATTTATGTAATTAGATTCAAATTTACCATACGATGTTGTTGCTGAGGAGTAGCATTTGTACATACATACATACATACATACATACATACATACATACATACATACATACATACATACATACATACATACATACATACATACATACATACATACATACATACGTACGTACATACGTACGTACATACATACATACATACATACATACATACATACATACATACATACATACATACATACATACATACATACATACATACATACATACATACATACATACATACATACATACATACATATGTTACGAGTCTATGCTCTTAAGTTAAGTAACAGAAAAGATTGAAAGAGAAAAAGCTTTGTAAAATTTAACCATTATATTTATTTCCCTGGAGTACAAAGTAAAAATGAGAAAAATCAACTTACGATATTGCGGATTATATCCCAAAATTATCCAAGAATTACGGACACAAGTCCTAGTATTTTAAAAGGTCCTGAATACAATTTAGTAAAAATCTCAAAAACTGAAGTCGATGAAATGTCTGTGGTAGCTATTAAATTGTTGATGTGTTTTATTGAATCACAAAGTATAATTGCATGTTTAAATATGCTATAGATTCCAGTGAATGTCTTAATCCAAGAATTTTATTAGAGCACTTTTCTATTTCCAGAGAAATAAATCACTTCAATTCAAAAATTTTATAAAAACGATTCTAGCCGAAAATTGCTGGTCACGATATATAACATACAACATGTAAGTGCTAAATGTTAAAGGACGAATAACCAAGTCATCTCAATTACAAGATTATATAGTTCTCTACTTGATCTCTGGTCACGATTAGAATTTACTAAACAATTATCACCATTATCCAATGAGAAATAACCTTCTAGAATGATTTTGATATTTACAAAATCAAAACCATAAATTGTAATATTTATTTATTATAATTCAAACCATATTTACTTCTTCTTTCTATAAAGATACTGATGTTAGGCACATACACATAGAAAATTATTTAGCTATGTATCAGTTTTTTACATAAAATGAAATTAAAAAATCAATCAGGTCAAGCAGAAATGAACTCATTTCTTTTAAAAGGCCAAGTTCAGCATACAATGTTATTCTACAATAGCATGTAATTAATATTTTATTTAAATGTACAGATGCAAATGTTGCATGTATACTAATGGAATGAGAAAAGCAATACCTTTGATAATGTTTAAGTCTCTTCGCCTGGCTGTACAAAGTCTTAGAAAAATTGTTAGGGCGGGGATGTACATGTATTATTGAGGAATTAAACTTTTTGTCCACATTTGGTCCTCAAGGATTGAGTTTTAGACATCACAAAAGCAAATAACCCCAGTGTCGGATGCTTAGGGCCCCATTGGGTGATTCATGTGTATTTGCGCGGTAGTTTTTTATTTTTGTTGGGCTTGCCGCCATTTTTCAGCACACGATAGGCTATACATGGTGGCTAGTATTAATGGTGGAAATCACCGGCAAGAACCACCGACCCACGAAAATCTACTGGCAATCTTTCCCACATATCCACATTCGCTGAATCTTAGACTCGAACCCACGCAGAGGTGAGATGGTAGTGATCCGTAACGGACAGCGCTTTAGACCACTCGGCCACTCGTGGCCCCAATTCGTGGTACTATTGAGCTTTTTAAAATCTAAGGTTTTCTTGTAGTTATGCTTTTACCTAATTCTGTAAACCATTGAAGGATTCACTAACCTATACAAATGTGTGTTCCTGCCTAATCTCCGAGCACAAAGGAAAGCAAAAGATACGCATTCATTCAAAATGTGACCTAACTTTATATAATAATACCCTGTAAACTGACCAACAGGTTATAATATACTTTCTTCGGCAAGATATTTATTTAATTCAGATTTTCTGAATTCAGTTCAATGATTTTCAGTCACAATCTTATTGTCATTTATGAATCTTGACCTATTTTTTAAGGACACTTGAATTAGGAAATTGCAATAAATTGCCGAAGTATTTGGCAAATAACATCTTTTCGAAAGCCTATGTCACTGTAGTTCAGTCTTAGTATCTATTAGTTGTACAAATCACGTCGCCAAATATTTCTTAAGCCGATATTTTACAACCCTTATTTGTCTCGGTAACTTTAACACTGGATAATAGTGATCCGTGCTCTATGAAAAATAATTTTAGCATGACTATCTATGTCAATATGAGAAAATGCTGAAGCCATCTTACTAGTATTCTCTTTCTAAAGAAACGTAAATATCGATGAATACACTCATGATTTAGGTCGAAAATTTAACTCAGGCGGAAATTACATTTTATCGTAATTTAATGTGAAGTTCTTCCTCTAGAAACAATTATTTTTCTATTTTTCTCTGATATTTATTTGTTTGAGATGAATGTTGATAATTTTGATGGTATGATTTGGTATCATACAAAGACAAAACAATGAATGAGATTAAAATCTACATTTTATGCTCAAAGCATAATGTTTTTTTTCACCTTTTCGACATTTCCAAAATACAATATAAACTTTTTTTTGCAAGAAAATAAACCACAATGCAGCTTCAAACAGGCAATAGTAACTAGTAAAAAAGAGAATAAACTGAAAATTGTAATTCGTACTGACTCCAAATTAATTTTATTGGCGGACCTTGTGTCAGACACTGTAACCACCATATCTAAGATTTTCGAAGCATGTATGCGACACAAAATAAAAGATACAGCGAGATTTAGTCTACACAAATGTTTTGTTTTCGATTCGGGTCTTTGATATCAGCTCTAACTAAATAAGGACTTCCAACTTTCAAAAGCAGGATTGCATTCCGTAAATGGAAATCTAGATGTTATTTGACAAAAGCTGAAGCTGAACGGTTTTCATTGTGGCTGAAATAAAACAATTACATATATAAGAACAATACGCTGATTTATCTTTTATTTCTTTTATTTTTTATTTAAAGAATTATCGTACAAAAATTTCAACAACATTATTCTCCTCCTGCGATAGAATAAGGTAGCTGTATAACTAAATACTTATAATGTTACGAGTGAGAAAGGGAGACAAAAACGAGACAAAAGAGATAAGAACTATAACAGTTTTGTTCGGTTTCGCTAATTTTCCGCTACAGTATATACGCTGCATGCAGTTACAATAGAACAGACTAGGATCAGGACACTATTCATTTCGCTTTGACCAAACTAAATTCAATAATTAATAAATATCGATATATGAAATGGAAATTATGAGGTAGTTGATATAAGATGTGTTTCATATGACAACCTTAATATATAAATTACTTCAATACGGTATGCACTCGAACATATTATTAACTTCAATGCATTATTCTCTTCAGTATATTTTACATTGCAATATATTATACACTTCAATGTAATATTCACTTCAATATATTATGCACTTTAAACATATACACTTCATTACACCATTCTATTCAATATAATATACACTTAAAAGTATTAAACACTTCAATACAGTATTGTGTTCAATATTATATTATACACTTCAATATATTATTCACTTCAAAACATTATTCTCTTCAATATATTATACACTTCAACATATTATACACGTCAATATATTATTCACTTTAAATAGTATTCTCTTCAATATATTATACACTTCAATATATTATTCACTTCAATATATTATTCACTTCAATATATTATACACTTCAATATATTATACACTTCAATATATTATTCACTTCAATATATTATTCACTTCAATATATTATACACTTCAATATATTATTCACTTCAATATATTATACATTTCAATATAGTATTCACTTCAATATATTATACACTTCAATATATTATTCACTTCAATATATTATTCACTTCAATATATTATACACTTCAATATATTATACACTTCAATATATTATTCACTTCAATATATTATTCACTTCAATATATTATACACTTCAATATATTATTCACTTCAATATATTATACACTTCAATATAGTATTCACTTCAATATATTATACAATTCAATATATTATACACTTCAATATATTATACACTTCAATATATTATTCACTTCAATATATTATACACTTCAATATATTATTCACTTCAATATATTATTCACTTCAATATATTATTCACTTCAATATAGTATTCACTTCAATACAGTATACACTTAAATATATTATTTACTTCGATGTATTATTTTGTTCTCGCAAATAGCATCATGTGGTTACTTTGAACTGTAATATAAAGTTGAATCCGCATCCAAGAAAGAGACAAACATCAGAGTCACCTGGGTTAGACTGAACCTAAGATGTTCTTGAAATGGGACGCATAACGTTTGTTTTTGCAATGGTGCAAAAGTTTACGTTTGTTTTTAAATGAACGCAATGTCATCAAAAGGGTCACGTGTTTCGCTATCAAACAATAAAAGTCTGGAACTGGTCAATACAATTACAGTTTTTATCTTGAGCTAGAGAATTTACTTTTCGATGATGCTGTCACACGATCCAAGCAGCCAATATGTTAAAAACAGACATCGTTTGTTGTTGTTTTGTAATTGCAGAATACTTATCGACAAATTTAATTATGATTTTGTTTATGAAATCTGTTTATATCTCTTTGTTACGCAAGGAAGTGCTGAAAATATAACACTAATACAAACACAAGATATATATATATATATATATATATATATATATATATATATATATATATATATATATATATATATATATATATATATATATATATATATATATATATATATATATATATATATATATGGGTGGGTGGGTGGGTGGGTGGGTGGGTGTGGAGAGAGAGAGAGAGAGAGAGAGAACAAACTTTTCGACTTAGCTGGGATATTTTAAGAATCCCGAAACTACTCAACTACTCAAAAGGTGTTTGTATGTTTGTATCTTACAAGCATACATCTGTACCTACTTATTTAGAAATATAGTGCATTCACGTAATGAGTAATCCCAGCTGTTTTCTTTTGGCTGATGTTAATAATAATGTAATTTCAGCGACAAAGTGGAGCTTTGTTCTTTATGGCGCCTTAATATCAATTAACCTATCCCTACCCCTACACTCTTCTAAATGAATAGGCCTTCAAGCATCTACACAGAAATGAAAATAATACGATTTTGGTTGTTGATGTTGTTGTTGTTGTTCTGGGGTTTAACGCCATTTTTTCAGAACACGATAGGCTATACATTGCGGCCAGTTTTAAAGGTGGAGGAAGAAACCGGGAAATCAGTGGAAAGAACCACCGACCCACGATACGATATTGGTATGATTTCGATATAAATATTATGAGCAAATGGAATTGTAGACTACATGCTTGAGACAAAACGCCAGATGATGAAAATAGGATTTGAATCATGCAAGAAATATTTAGGTTCAGAATAACTGTAGTAAATGGATAATACCGTTACCCACCTTCACTTCATGTCGGTTCATATGGGGAGGAGGGATTTATTACAGTCTTGAGGGAATCAGTATAGTCTTGAGAGATTCAATATAGTCAAAAGTGATTCGATTGGTCCTTGGGGATTCAATATTGTTGTATAGATTCAGTATAGTCTTAGGGTATTCAATGTAATCCTTGGGGACTCAATAGAGTACTGAGGGATTCAATATAGTCTCGAGGAATTAAATAGTCTTGGGAGATTCAGTATAGTCTTAGGGTATAGTCCTTGGGATTCAATATAGTACTGAGGGATTCAATATAGCCTCGAGGAACTCAAGAATCTTGGGGGATTTAATATCGTACTGGAGTATTCAATATAGTCTTGCTGCACATTATGCTATGATCAGATACATAACGCCGGTGTTAAGTTACGTCAATCAGCCCATTGACTCCAATATCATCAAACGTGTCTACAAACTTCTTCTCAGGCGCAATCGTTCTATAATTTAGGTTGTATGCTAATATCAATAAACGACGTACGATTTATTTTAGAACCGATATGCAGAAAATTTAAAGACATTTGAGGACATCATAGCGCATTTACAAAATGGCCAGCACCATGCACTCGAAAGACACACTGTAATAAGCTTTTAAGGATTTTTTAACCATTTAACTTGGGCGCTGTCTGAATCATCTGGTCCGTGAACACATTTCATTACCTGTTAAAATGTATAATTAACAGAATTTTCTTTGTCTACTGAAAATGAACTGTTAAGAAATTAGACCTTCTCCCAATGTGGAAAATATCTGGGTTAAAATTAGATGATTGTTTTCGAATGGTACGATGACGACATGGACAAATTATTTTACAACTCAAGATTATACTTGTTTCAGTAATTGTTAGGGTCTGTCGAAATTACTTTTGTTAGAAATGAAACAGTTGAAATATATGTGAGTTGGTAGCCTTAATAGAATATTTGCTGGAACCTGGATCTGAAACTATTAATTGTATTTTCGACCGAACCAACGTGTGCAAAGAGTGTTGTTTTATTTAATTGGGTACAACTCTTTTTCATACTTCATCTCTCAATAGCATTGCAGATGATTGCATGCTGGCTTGGAGTCAAAACCGTTTACACGTACAGATGCATACACACAGTTGCTATCGTTTTGCCTAAGAATTCCATTAGGGATACAATTAAAAGAAAACAGGATGAAATCTATCCTATGATGGTCTAATTGCATGACCCGGAGAAGGAATGACTACGATTGATCTACATAGGTTAGCAGAATAATTCTAGCTCATTTTAAGTCTTGTGAGATGTTCCGGTAGAATATTTAACTGAAATGTGTCGGATTGCTTTTTTATGCTTGTGCCTTTAACAGCTTTCATTGTAGTATAGCTGCCTTGGCTATGGAGCTTATTGTACATACACTGCTGTTCAAGATAAAAATGTTAACAAGATAATTGATAGTTCGCCACCTTCTGCTGAACAACACGGGCCTTATCGATTAAAGGTGATGGCTATTGAATCATCAGGGGTTCTTTCAAAGATTTGAGAGAAATAAGCATAAAAGTGACCTTTTCGGAATGATTTTTTCAATTATCTTAAAAAGACAGTATTGTATGGATGAGATTGACTGGGGTCAGATAAGGCGCATAAAGATGTTGTTAGCTGCCTGCAGATAGCATACCCACTGCTATGGCTAAAACCACAAAGCTAATCAGGAAGTGTAACTAATTATTTAAGAAACCTGAGTGGTTTCCCTAAAGTAACCCGCCGAGAAGACATTGTCTTGCAGGGCCTTCGAGATATGATCTGTAATATCATTCAGTTTGGTCTCATATATGATAGCTGTCATACCAGAACACACTTCCAACAGGTCTGTAATGCGTACAGTCAAGACAGCGATGTCTTGAAAGAAAATATAACTTTCCTTAATAGATTAGATCTGAAAATGTCACACTCGCCAAGAGTCACACCCAGTGCTCCTTCTGTTCGCAGACTCTCTCCCTGAGGTTTCTTTTAGTGCCGATTACTCTAATGCGATTAGAGTGACCGATTGATGTGTAAGGGCAACGCCTACTCTGGCTCTCTGTTTAGTAGCTTTCTACGCGAGAAGCCTCAAATGTCCGTTTACAAGAGTATTGCCTTTCCTCCGTATCTGGTCTTGATGGTGATGTAATAGAAGTCGTACTTCAACAGCATGAGAAGGTCGAGGACCGACATCCTGGTAAAGATCAGACGGTTGAGCTAAAGTTTGGCCTTCGTTTCATGTCCTGTCCGGTCAGAATTTTTTATGGGACTTCTGTCCAAGGTAGGTCTAACATTTTCGACATTCTTAGATTCGTTCTTTGCGAACAAAGATATCGCTTAAGTCGTTAATGACCATGACAAAGCGCATCTAGAAACTAATATAGAGTTATTCCCAGACTGAAGACTATCAGTGCTTAAATTTAACTTGCAAACCATTTTTCTACCTTAAAAGAAATTAAAGTCTCTGAGCCTTCCACGCCAAGCAATTCACTTGGGACCAGTACTTATTTTCGATGCGCATCTTTGCATCTAGTGACCACGTGGAAAATTCATCCTTATTACTGATACGTATTGATTGACAACTTTCATTCTTCGTCGTATTTCTGTACGGCATTCTTAAACTTTGATTGATAACGAAATGTCATACTGCAAGAGGGGACAAAAAGATTTATCGGTTCTTTCTCTTCTGCTAAGTAGTGGTATTGCTGTGCACGTTTGCTGTCTAGCAAATGCATCAGTAGAGCTTCGGTAGATAATTATTCCATTTTCACGAAGCATTTGCTTCTAATTTGTCTCAGAAAGTGGTTATATGCATAAACGTATATGTCTCATTTTAACTAAAAGCTCCCCATATCATGAGAAGAATGAACACGAGCCTCTCTCTTTTGCAGTGTACCACTGATGCATTTAAAATTTATCCTGAATAATATCACAATCAGATAACATATTAGTCACACAATTTACGGTTGCCATGCATTGTATGGCTACATTTCATTGTACGTGACTAGTTATAGTAAGGTGACTATCATTATACGATAACCTGACTTATGCATTGAACCTGTAATGTATGGTCATACTTTTATGAACAACATGCATTGCATGGACACCGTTTGTTATACGATCTTCCTGCATTTTACGTCACCCTCAATTCCATGGCTTCATTGTATCTTCTCTTTTCATTATGCAGTCACATTGTATTATACAGTGACCTTGCATCGTTTGGCCATATTATAAGATCACCTTGCATTCCCAAGTCAGGTCGTACGACCCACCTATAGTTAGTTGTACGATTATCTTGCATTGTACGGTCACACTGTACAGGCAGCATGCGATGTACTGCCGCATTACACGGCCAGCATGCGTTGTAAGGTGAATCGTACATCCAGCTTGTGTTATATGGCCGTTCTGTGAAAGAAATCTAGATATATATATATATATATATATATATATATATATATATATATATATATATATATATATATATATATATATATATATATATATATATATATATATATATATATATATATATATATATATATGTGTATATATATATATATATATATATATATATATATATATATATATATATATATATATATATATATATATATATATATATATCTATATGAGAATTATTTACTAGGTCGTCATGCGAGTGTGTCCCCTACGCACAAGCTTATCTAACACCGACTCAATGCCATCATTTTTGGTGATGCGTGCTAGTCGTGACGGTTTATGTGATATTGCGTGCAGGCAAGGCGATAGGTGCCATGTATTTGCGGACCTAGGTTCGAAATTCGGTAGAGTACGAATTTATTTTCAATAACCTTTATTATAATATTATTTGTATTAAACTATATTATATATATATATATATATATATATATATATATATATATATATATATATATATATATATATATATATATATATATATATATATATATATATATATATATATATATATATATTCCTTACGACGACAATTCTTAAAGATCATTTGCTCGAGAAAACAAAAATCGGCTATTTTGAACATTCACTCATTTGAAAAGGTTATCAAAGTCTGCTTAATATGCCTAGATTTATTTAGTCATATCTTTTCATCGTTTCTAGTTGATAATCCCATATAAGCTTGTTTTCATTCTGTTCGAAACAACTATGTATATCACTGATATTGAAAGATAAGCTCCGCCTACATAGTTAATGTTGCTCCGGCTTAGAAGCTATTGTTAAAATGGCGGATCCAGTAGCCTCAGGAACAGATTCACTGGAAGATATTTTCAAAAATATTTCTGAAACACTCCTTCCTTATTGCAGAATTCTTTCAGGTTTTGCCTTAAGGAAAGACTCGAATTACAATATACAAAATATATCTTCATGAAATTATTATTTTTGATGGCGAAAATCTGGTTGAAGCTGCATGATGTTAGTTGCTATCTATGAGGAAGAACCAACATCTTGATTAATTTCAAGAAGATATCTTGCTAGAAGAAGAAAAAATAACACAATCTTTATGTTCTTGCAGATTTTTATGGTACATGCATAATTGTCATATGAGAATGAATTATTATTACTTTTTGTGTCTACAATTAATAAATTTTTTTATGTAGGGAAAAAATGTTACAATGAATAACTAAACAATTGATGCAATGTTGGCTCAGTGGGCGAAGGAAATATTTTCGTTCTTTATTCAACGTTAACGTGCATCAACAGTTGGCATGATAACACATTTCATAAGGATATCATTAATTGACCAGTAAAGATAACTATATCAGATCTATATCATAATCTCTTAACAAATAGCTAAATAATAATGGTACATCGATATACGTCATTGCTGCTACGTAGACAATAAATATATTTGCATCGACTTTTACCTTTTTTCAGAAATTGCTAAGACTTGTTATATCTTACTTCACTGATTTCGAAACATGTTGCAGGTACAATAACAGAACGGTTTAATTTCAGTCAGATTGACATAAATTTAAATAAATTCCAGGACAGTTTTCTGTTTTGAAAGTCTTAATCCTAATAAAGGGAACATAAATATCTGATTACAGTTCAACCTCTTCATGATGTTAAACCATTCTCATTTAAATCAAAATTTCATAATAAAAACTGCATTTAAAAAGATAAATTAATTTTAAAAGGCATGCACTTGAAAATCCAATATTGCACACATATATATATATATATATATATATATATATATATATATATATATATATATATATATATATATATATATATATATATATATATACATATATATATATATATATATATATATATATATATATATATATATATATATATATATATATATATATATATATATGAATATGATTATGACCATTTCAGAACTTGATATATTGGGTGGTGCTTTGTCAACTTGACACCAATTTTGAAACTCGTAACACAAGCAGCACAATTTAAGCATGATGCAGGATTCAAATATTTCCAGTTTTATTTTAAAAAGCCTAAACAAGATAATAAAAATACAAAACTAAAAAAGAACACGTATATACTTATTTTCTTTACTACATGAATTATTATTACTCGTGTATGGTACACAATTTTAACATATACATACAATTAGCATACAAATGTGTTCAACATTTGCAGAAACTTAACAAATAATATTATTATTTAAAAATAGTTTTATGCATTTATATATGAAATATTATTAAAAATAATGTACAACTTTCAACGCAGACATTTTTCGTTATCGATTTCCGTTTGGGATTTTTTTTTATAAATGTCTCTTGAATCCGTTTATAATAACGACAATCTGCATCGCATGTGCTCCAAGCAGAATGGAGAAAAATAACTTTTCGAAAACAAAACTTCAATGATTTTCTATGTAATCTTTCAAAATCTTCTGCACTATAATAATAATAAAGTAATTAAATGTAATCTTGTTTTCGTCAGCAAATTTTGTTTTGTCGATGCGCCCCGGTTTGGTTGACAGATCAGAACTATTCATTAAAAGTAAATTGATTGGTCGATTCCAGATAGGCTGAAGCATAAAGAAAATTTAAAACTGACCGTGTGGGTAAATGAAGGACATTCATCCAAAACTTGCTAACATGAGCGCACCAGCAAATCATGCAGATAAACGCCATGATTGTCTTTCATGACTTAATTATAACTTTCGATATGTTTGTGATAATGTCTTTCTTGAAGTAATTGTAACTTTTGATATGCCTGTAATAACGTTTTTCATGAAGTAATTGTAGTGTTTAATTTGTTTGTGATATGCAGTATCACTTATAACATATCTTTTTGTCCCGAAGCATGATCAGCGACAGATCCATAAAAGACTTTAAGCACAACAATCGGCCAAAAATCCCGAAACAAAGTATGACCTTTAAATGGAGAACTCATTTACATATTTTCTGATGCAAATTGTTTCCATTGCGTTAGTTGTCTTTTAGATTTAAAATGATTGTAAATCATCCAATCGTGAAGCGAAGCACACAACGTTTCATTACACTATACCAATTTGCTGTTTTTTAACATTACTTCATGATGAACTTTAAGCTTAATCTACTGAGATATTTTTGATCACATTTCTAAAACACAGTGAATTTTGATGATATCCACACTATCTTTAATAAAATCGTTCTTAAGTGCAAAGTATTCTACGACACCGTTCCGGTGTTGTATTGTTACGATTCCGTTGTCTTGAACTGAGTAACAGGAAAAAAAACTCCATGAAGTTTAGTAAAATTAATATTTTTTTTCTACAATACAATGTGAAACTTTCAAAGACATTTTACAGCATTGTGAATTAAATCCCAAATAATATTAAAAGTTATATTATAAGTAAAAAAAATGCATAGTGTTTCGAATGAATTCCAGTAGTGTTCCGAATGAATTCCAGTAGTGTTCCGAATGAATTCCAGTAGTGTTCCGAATGAAGTCAAGTAGTGTTCTGAATTTATTCCAATTTCGAGTGTGCTTATATACAAATGCTCTAAACGTATCACCGATGATATAATCGAGAATGTCCTCGAGCGAATCATAATTAATCTCAAAATAGTGTTTAGTCTAAAAGTGAATTAGCACTTTGTAATTCCAATTGCATTTTTTTAAATAAATGGTTTATTTCAAATTATATATGAATACCATAGTAAACTATGCATACATAATTAAATGAGTAAAGAAAATTTGTTTATCAGAACCTTATTTGAAAAAATCTAAGACGCAATAAAATAAATAGGATAAGGGTCAGAAGTTTGTTTACAGCACATTCTTATCCTCAACTGTAAACTAAGACATAAATAAACAACTTATATAAAACTCATAAAAGTGTCACAATCCGGAAGACAATATTATTTCGCATGGAAACACCAAAGTCCGAGTCAAAGCAAACAGACTTTGGAAACAATAGTATTAGTCAGATAAACCAACACTACTTACCTCAAGTACGGACAAGAGTAAAGAACACAATACAATACAATACAATACAATACAATACAATACAATACAATACAATACAATACAATACAATACAATACAATACAATGCAATGCAATGCAATGCAATGCAATGCAATGCAATGCAATGCAATACAATACAATACAATACAATACAATACAATACAATACAATACAATACAATACAATACAATACAATACAATACAATACAATACAATACAATACAATACAATACAATACAATAAGTATATTCAATACAATACAATACAATACAATACAATACAATACAATACAATAGTATATATATATATATATATATATATATATATATATATATATATATATATATATATATATATATATATGTGTGTGTGTGTGTGTGTGTGTGTGTTGTGTGTGTATGTGTGTTTGTGTGTGTAAAGTGCCATTACTTAATCTGCGTTGACTAATAAGAGTAAAAGAAAACGAAATCGCGAAAAGATGGAATATAACCACACCATTTCAAGTTTTGAAAGCCCATTGTAATGGTAATTATATCTTTGTTCAAAGCCTTTCTCTCTCAGTCGGCACCTTGCTGTATTTAAAGGTTTAGGCTGTACGTTACAGGACCTGTCAGCATTCATTTCCTTTCACGCTATGTTTTAGTCATTAACCAAGAAGATATCACAGCTGAACTTATCCGAATGTATGGCAAATAGTTTGACTCTGCACAAGCAAAATTTATGTTGGCAATTTAATAGATCAATATGTAGCCTTTATAATAGCTCAAAAGAAGCTGGAAAGTCTAATAGCTACCAATTATTCTATCCAGGGACGCTTCAGCATAACATTTCTAGTTATAATGCTTTGATAGTCTCCAATCTCTCTGTCCTGTGCAAAGACACATGACAGTTATAGGTATGATGCTCTGAAGGTTTCCAATCCCCTGCCGGTGTTATGTAAGAAGACATAACGTTTATAGTTATGATGTTTTGATGCTTTCTAACCTCCCTATCAGTGCTATGTAAGAGACATGACGTTTATAGTTATGATGGTTTGATGCTTTCTAATCTCCCTATCAGTGCTATGTAAGAGACATGACGTGTATAGTTATAATGCTTTGATGGTCTTCAGTCTCTCTGTCCTATTAAAAGGGACATGACATTTACAGCTTTTATAGTTATAAGGCTTTGATGGTTTCTAATCTCCTGTCGGTGCTATGTAAGCAGACATGAAGTATATAGTTATGATTATCATGTCATGGTTTCCAATCTGCCAGTCAGTGCGAGGTTATGTACATGACGTTTATATTTATGATGTTTTAATGGTTTCCAATCTCCTTGCCAGTGATATGTAAGGAGACATGACTTTGATATGTATAATACTTTGATGGTCTCCAATATTCCTGTCAGTCCTTTGCAAGGAGACGTGATATTTATAATTATAATGGTTTGATGGTTTCTAATCTTTATTCCTATGCAAGGATATGATATTTAGAGTTATTATCCTTTGATGCTCTCCAGTTTCTGTCCTGTGCAAGAACACATGACATTTATAGTTATAATGCTTTGATGGTTTCAAATCTCCTTGTCAGTGCTATGTAAGGAGACATGACGTTTATAATTACAATGCTCCAATGCTTTCTTATCTCTTTATCAGTGCAATATAAGATACATGACGTTTATATTTATAATGCTTTGATGGTTTCAAATCTCCCTGTCAGTAGCATATAAGGAGATATTATGTTATAGTTATGATTTTTTGATGGTTTCTAATCTCCCTGTCAGTTCTATGTAAGGAGACTTGACATTTATGGTTATAATGTTTGATGGTCGACAGTCTCTTTGTCCTATGCAAGGAGACATGACATTTATAATTATAATGCTTAGATCGTTTCCAATCTCCCTGTCAATAGACTATAAGGAGAAATGACTTTATAGTTATAATTATTTGATGGTTTCTAATCTCCTTGTCAGTGCTATGTAAGGAGACAAGACGTTTATATTTATGATGCTTTGATTATCTCCAATCTTTCTGTCCTATGCAATAAATGCAACATTTATAGCTATTGTGCTTTGTGTCCAATCTCTCTATCAGTGCTATGTAAGGAGACTACTTTTATAGTTATAATGCTTCGATGTTTTATAATCTCCCTGTCAGTTCTATGTAAGAAGATATTATGTTTGTATTTATAATTCTTTGATGCTTTTCAATCTCTGTCAGTACTATATAAGGAGACTACGTTTATAGTTATAACACTTAGTTCGTGTCCAATCTGTCTGTCAGTTCTATGTAAGGAGATGTGACGTTTTTAGTTATAGTGCTTTGATTGTGTCCAATCTCCTATGTCAGTCCTATGTAAAGAAACGTAACTATAACAATACTACAGTGACTATGATCCCATAAACCTATCAGATCAATATTATTTTAATCCAAATTCATTAGCTGGGAAAGTCTCCTCATATGTCCAATAGTACTGAGGTAAATCGTTCTGAAACAAAATGCTTGTTAAAAATGAACAACTAATTATTCGCTGTACTTCAGACATATTAGTAAAACTGTGTTGTTACGGGTAACAAATGTCGAATTTTAATCTTCGTCTTTCCATGATTCTTGCTGTTTTCGCTCAAGAACTGCAAAACCTCCTTATAAATCATGCAGTTTTGCACGCACCCTGGTCACGTGCATTTACAGCCAGACATATGTTTACCAAAATCACCCATGGTGTATAATAGTTCTCGTGAAAATGTCATTACAGTGACATCTATTATAATTTATATTTTAAACATTGAGAATTATTAATGCACTTAATTCCTGTCGTTTAATGTGCTACTTACAAAGACAGTCCGTGCTTCACGTTTTCCATTCAAAATATTTCTGTAAGAAACAAGTAGGAACGATATTATTCAACACTCTACGTCCTAGTAATAATTTAATTATTAATCAATGGACCATAATTAATTATACAATTCACGGTCGTTACAGTCACCTGCCATAAACTGATACATCATACACAATTAGCTGAAAACCAATTAGCTGAAAAAGGGAGCGAGACAAGTGTCGCTTTGCAAAACTAATTAAGGATTTTTTTTAGCTAGTCTCGCGAATGCAAAGAAACATAAGCATTCATACCAATACTAGCCATAAAGGTTCTATTTGCTTATTATACTCGAGTTATATTATTGAAATTCGTTAAACTTTCTTGATCAGGTTCATATCAGTGACTGTATTGATGTTAGTTTAACCGCTCTTCTAAATTCGGAAATATTGAACAATCTGGACTAGAAATGTTAATATCTGCAGCCACACTAAGATAGTCAAGTAAAATTGTTAATATGTAAACATGAGCACTTGTATTGAGATTTACAGCACAAACAAATAAAATCTAAAATGAAGTAGAAATTGTTGATTCTACACCTGTCAAACATTAGAGGATGAAACTCCTTAAGTGTGAATGATTGAGAAAAGAAATTCAATATTTCCAAAAGAATGATTTTATTGAAACAAGTAAAAGTAACTGGAGTTCCTATTGTGTTCAGATATAATTTGAAATGAATCAAAAATGAATCATTTATTTAAAATTATTTATAGGAATTACAAAATGTTCATTGATATTTTGGACAAAATCACTGTTTTGTGCTTATTTAGTATTCATTCAAAGATGGATTATATCACTGAATATTCATTCAGACGGATTTATAGCATTCTGTAATCATTCAAAGATGGATCATAACATTGTGTACTCATTCAAGAATGGATTATAACATTGTATACTCATTCAGAGATGGATGTTAATATTGCGATATATATATATATATATATATATATATATATATATATATATATATATATATATATATATATATATATATATATATATATATATATAAATATATATATATATATATATATATATATATATATATATATATATATATATATATTGGTACATCGGCACATTCAAGGCTATTGTTGTATCAGCACTTTCATAATTGGCATTCATAGGGAACGCCATTAGAATATATTCAGAGCACCTCTACGTTTGGACTCGTCATAGAACGTTTAGGATATTATGGGACTTAATTCGCAATATTCAATTTAAATTTTCACTTTATATTCTAGGGAAATAAATTATTTGTTGAAATTTACTAAACTTGTTGGTTTACTTTAGTCAGATATTTATTTAAAGATATACCTTCCTAACAATTGTCTTCCCTACACACAATGCTTTGATACATCTATAGTCTTCCCTACAAACATTGCAGTGATACATCCATAGTCTTCCCTACACACATTGCTGTGATACATCCATAGTCTTCCCTACACACAATGCTTTGATACATCCATAGTCTTCCCTACACACATTGCTGTGATACATCCATAGTCTTCCTTACACACATTGCTGTGATACATCCATAGTCTTCCCTACACACAATGCTTTGATACATCCATAGTCTTCCCTACACACATTGCTGTGATACATCCATAGTCTTCCCTACACACAATGCTTTGATACATCCATAGTCTTCCCTACACACATTGCTGTGATACATCCATAGTCTTCCCTACACACATTGCTGTGATGCATCCATAGTCTTCCCTATACATAAAGCTTTGATACATCCATAGTCTTCCCTACACACATTGCTGTGATACATCCATAGTCTTCCTTACACACATTGCTGTGATACATCCATAGTCTTCCCTATACACAATGCTTTGATACATCCATAGTCTTCCCTACGCACATTACTGTGATACATTCAGTATTACCTATGTACATTACTGTGGCACATCCATAGTCTTCCCTACAATCATTACTGTGACTCATCCATCGTCTTCCATATACACATTACTTTGATACATCCATAGTCTTTCCTATGTACATTGCTGTGACACATTCATAGTTCGTGAAGACAATGATGTATTATAATTCAAGATGAAAAATTGACATACAGAATTATACGGCGACAAATTTCACATTAGAAACTTGATGCTAGCATTTAAAAATGGGAAACTATTCATTTATAGATTCCTATAATTGATTAATCTATATTAGTCTGTTTAACGATTAAATTTGCCATTAAGCCAGATTATTCCCATTCATTCTCTTTCTGAACCAGACTATTACGTCCCAATAAATGTCGTTTAAAACGGAAAATTGACTATAAATTTTAAATTACATATGTGAATCTATTCTTCGTCTGTCCTTTATAGTCTAGCATGTGAAGTGACATGTGTTCTGCTAAGTGTCAATCACTCTCAAAGGGCATTTATAATAGCTTAACCAGACATAGTATTGGTCTGAGCAGTATAGCCAAGAAATGTTCCGCCATATTGTTTTATTAATCTCGAGGTAGAATGGTTAGGAATGCTTCATAATTTGAAAGCGTAAAACTTCTATTAGCCTCACCGTCTTTTACTTTTTTGTTTCTTTTTCTTTTGAGTCGGAAGGGACGTACAGACACTGTCCCATAAATCAGAATGTATGAAATGTTCTTTCCTGCAATTTAAAACATTTATTTATGTATAGTTACTATGCCATTATTGAGTCACACAATTTACAATCACAAGTTTTCACACTTTAAACAATGAGGTTTGAATAATTGGCAATTATGAGATCTTTCCATGATGTGTACATAATGCTATGGATTAAAACTATATTATGTAGTTATTGAATAGTGACAGTTTATGAGTTCAGATGTCCCTACTAACTTAAGTTTAATGTTTTGCTGCTGGCCGGTATCTATCTATCTATCTATCTATTTATCTATCTATCTATCTATCTATATATATATATATATATATATATATATATATATATATATATATATATATATATATATATATATATATATATATATATATATATATATATATATAGTGTTATGTGTGTGCTGAGATAGAGAGAAAATTGGTATAATGTCATGCTTTCTGCAGCAATTTACTTGATGGTAAGAATTTCACTCATGGGATTACTTTAGAGTATGTATGAGTTAGTTTCCGTATTTCAGCCTTCAATCGCTGTTTAACGGGACAATAAAATGACACAAATTTGCCGTCTCAATCGCCATCATTTTAGTTTTTCTTTTTCGAAGCCGAGCCAAATTCTGCGAGCTCCAGATGTTATAGAAAAGCATTACTGACATTCATTCCGGAAATATTTCTGAACAACTTTCGAGATTATTTCAATGCCTCCAAAAAGCTTCATCTAATAACCGTTGTAATAGAAGTAGCAGCTGCGTTTGTAAATGGTAGAGTCGCACAAAAAACCCAGCTTTAATCATTTTCCAATTAACTTGAACATAAAGGGAGCACTGTTGTAAAAGGGGGGGTAAATATTCTTGCAACGGCTAATGTTTCGTATCTAAAAATACTACGTAGCTAACGACAAAACCCTAGACAATACATTTGTTTTAATTTCTTTATCATATTTGCTTTACCTCTTTTAGTGACGATGCTTTGAAACTAACTTAGAATATGTCAACAAGTAGCAGAGGTCAAGAACATTAGAAGATTGAGTGGTACATCTTAAGCTAGCAAATAGAATATTGTTCCTTTTTAAAGAAATAGACCGAAAAGAAATAAATATTGTGGGTTATTTAAAATTGAAATATAATTTGAAAGCACAAAATTGTCAGAAGTATTTCTCTCACACTGAGACCCATTTTCCAGCTTGTCTTGTTATTGAAATCTATCTATAATTTCATGTGTTGTCAAATTGCTTCATTATAGTTATTTCTCAACTTCGTATGAAAACAGAGTAATCTTTCTTAACATTGCTTTTGTATGCCTTAATATGTGTGTGTGCGCGCTGATGAGCGTTTTTACTCAGTGAAAATGCAAGTGTTTTCGCAAACACAAATATTGAAAAAAGTCATCGAGTTTAAATGCTGTTATCTTATTTAATTTTTTCGAAAGGATGTAATAAGCGATTATAAGTTTGCTGCTCATGGGATTTATTGACAAGAGAATATGTATAAGTGACATACTAGCTTACTTAGTTATAAAGGTACACCAGTCTACTCAGTTTTATAAAACAAACCATTCTACTCAGTAGAAAAAGATATTCTGATCCACTCATTTAGAAAAGACACATCAATAAACACAGATAGAAATGACTTACCGTTCTGCTCAGTTATAAAAGACACGCCAGTCTTCTTAACTGTACTGTATATTCTAATAATGCGTTATATCCCTGAATAAAATTATATTTTTAATGAATGCTAGTAACAGGAAC
Organism: Potamilus streckersoni; assembly: GCA_016746295.1. Classification (NCBI taxonomy): domain Eukaryota; kingdom Metazoa; phylum Mollusca; class Bivalvia; order Unionida; family Unionidae; genus Potamilus; species Potamilus streckersoni. The sequence goes on along the minus strand of JAEAOA010002349.1, from coordinate 3,293,087 downwards.
ACCTCGGGAATGTGTAGATTTCATAACATCACAATTTTCCATTTGATATGATTCTTCGACAAATTAGAAAAGAACTCTTCAGAAAGTGTTTTATTACCTGGATTGCAAATCTTTTGTTTAAGGGTTTTAAAACCTTATTGTTTAATTTACTTCCTCTAATATGCGATGCATAGGCAGCTCTGTCATTTTTCCAGCAAATCTCTGTTGTAAACAACAAACCACCATTAACATCCTCATATTTGTATGGAAAGTAGCCAAACTATTACATTTCCATGACTGGGATATCGCTCCACTTTACAAGTCAGTTAGCGAAAAGCAAACCCTCAACTAATATTTAAAAATTGCAAATACAAAAGTGTCACCTTGTATGGGCAGAAGAGCTATTCAGTTCGGAAAACTATATTGTAATATTCGAATATGCCATCCTTGATTCAGTGTTGTACAGAAAGTAAGACTGGATGACAACATATTTCATTCGCAGCCATTATATCACACGTTTTCATCACAAGAACTCCTTTGGATATAAAGCTGCCACTTGTTCTTTTGGGACTAGTTTATTAACCCGAATGGGGCAAGCATATCACAAGCTTGGGACTAGTATATAAACCCGAATGTGACTAGAATATCTTTAAGCTTGGGACTAGTATAATAACCCTAATGTGACTAGAATATCACCAAGCTTGGGACTAGTATATTAACCCGAATGTGACTAGAATATCAATAAGCTTGGGACTAGTATATTAACCCGAATGTGACTAGAATATCAATAAGCTTGGGACTAGTATATTAACCCGAATGTGACTAGAATATCAACAAGCTTGGGACTAGTATATAAACCCGAATGTGACTAGAATATCAACAAGCTTGGGACTAGTATATTAACCCGAATGTGACTAGAATATCTTTAAGCTTGGGACTACTACATTAACCCGAATGGGGCGAGCATATGAACAAGCTTTTGGGACTCGTATATCAACCCGCTAATTATCAAATGCTACCAATCTCGTCCAAGTCTAAAAGATATATTTTAAATCAAGAAGCTTGGGACTAGTATATAAACCCGAATGTGACTAGAATATCAACAAGATTGGGACTAGTATATTAACCCGAATGTGACTAGAATATCAACAAGCATGGAACTAGTATATTAACCCGAATGTGACTAGAATATCAACAAGCTTGGGACTAGTATATTAACCCGAATGTGACTAGAATATCAACAAGCTTGGGACTAGCATGTTAACTCGAATGTGACTAGAATATCAACAAGCTTGGGACTAGTATATTAACCCGAATGTGACTAGAATATCAACAAGCTTGGGACTAGTATATTAACCCGAATGTGACAAGAATATCAACAAGCTTGGGACTAGTATATTAACCCGAATATGACTAGAATATCTTTAAGCTTGGGACTACTACATTAACCCGAATGGGGCGAGCATATGAACAAGCTTTTGGGACTCGTATATCAACCCGCTAATTATCAAATGCTACCAATCTCGTCCAAGTCTAAAAGATATATTTTAAATCATTGCAAGATGATGATGTTTTCTCGCAGGACGAAGAGGAAGCATAAAAAGTATGAAGCAATGAATTTTCATGAAATCTATACGGATAAATTTGCATGTAGAAGCATTTGTGATTGCTATTTCACATTTTCAACAAAAGAGATTAGACAAACAGTCTTTAAAGTTTACTTCTTTACTTAAAGAAATAGATAGATGGGAGGTGGTGATGGAAAGATTTTATTACTGATCCGGATCCGAGTTTTCGTGATAAATAAGTACTCAACAACGTATTTTCAGGGAGTCGTCACCAGTCAAATATGATCGCATTAGTGTTTTATCCGTATGGGCGCCCGATCTATGGTTCGAAACGTATTGCTGTGCTGATATCTTGTTGTGTGTATATTTGCCACGAAGAAAGCTAAACGTTTTGTTTTATTGAATCAATTAGTCTGTGACTAGCACGAGAAACGACAACGTTGAGTTGCCTTCTAATTCCATATAACGCAAACAAACACTTTTCTGTAGTCAGCGAAGTTTATTATAGTAGTCCACAATGTTGACTTGGACGATATAAGGTTTCCAGCACCAGCTACATTATCATTGCAAACTGCATTATTGTCGTGGTTCTCCTTTCAGTATAACATGACTGTGTGTTTGGCTCCAAACCAAACACACTGAAATGTCTGCAAAACTAGAATATGACTGAGATGTCTCGGATAGGAACACGAAGCTAAGTATCCATGACGATTCAGAAATCCTAGGCTTCAAATTGGGTTGACGTTAATTAGTACGTACACTATATTTACCCGCAGTACTTTGAGGTTGACTTTGACTATACTGGATATGGTTTGAATGATCACCTTCATCTTTGTGAAACATCATAGAGGAACAAATTCTGGCAAATCCAGGGATTGTTGTGACATATTTGACGTATTTCAAAGATACTTTCTAATCAATCAATGACAGAACGTAGTCTACAAACATATGGCATGACGTTAACATATCGAGCCTTGGACATATTGGCGTAATTATAGGCTTGTCAAAAATGCCCGGCGATTTCCAAGAAGGCCTCACACGCTAGAAAGTACCGAGACGTTTCCTGCACCTGTAATTATATTCATACAGCTAATAATACTGAATAATACTGAAAAATTAAGTCTTTTCAATCTACCAGAACAGTATCGTGAATATCGAACACGGTATCGGGTGTATCTTTGAATTTTGCTAAGATGAAACTTGATGTGTGATATGTTTTGTCTAATTCCTTTTGTGTCAGTCTACAACTGTAATCCACTCATGTTGCAGCATTTGCAATAAAAAAATCGTTACTACCTAATGCTGACTCAACCTGATATCGATGTGTTCCGTCAGCAATTCGCAAGGAAATAGCGAACAGACATCCAAAAATTTTGATTTCTTCTCCTTTATCCTGGTCGGCGTGGTACAGCAAACAGGTGGCATTCGTCCGTCCGCCATACAAACTGTCCCGTGGGTCCAGAGGGCTCACCAACTTTTAACTTTATACGATGCGTTTAAACTTGGAATCGGTTTTCAAATGGTGATTGCACTCGTTTTCCCACATTTCCACCACTTGGTATGCTTGCTGTTTTAACCTCAAGGAGCGGTGATAAATGTCCTTGTATAAGGTTTGCATTGATGACGGCTCTTTCATTATATTTTTTTCCTGTACAACTAAACAACTTGGTTTGCAAATTGCATGCTTCTCTGGAGATAGTGTATCGGTAAAATCTGTTTACTTCTGCGTTGGAGAACGATAATTGACATTCACACTGCATACACTTATTTTCTGGTTACCATGTGCATTTTCGCTGCAATTTTATGTTGAAAGGAACTGTGAGAAAATGAAATGCAATTCTCTGATAATTACGGTTTGTTAAATTCACATGAAGAGTAATTGACATTAGGACTGTATAAAACCATTCCCCGCATTACTCTATAAACATAAAAGTGACTGTTTCCTCCCCAAAGTCTCAAAGTGCGTTTCTCGAATAAATACATTTCTATTTAACCATTACAAGTGAACGATTATAAGTCCAGCACAAGGACTTTTTTTATCTTGCAAAGTTAATAACTTCCTGGTTGCTTTTACACAACTTGCTAATTATAGTAACTCAAAAGTTATTTGTTCTAACGCTTGCTTTATTTGCTAAAATTTATATTGTTTCAACCAATGCATTCTTTCTCAGACACATTGAAAATATTTACAAACAGATGATGTATCATTTAACATTATACAGTTGCAAATTTTACTAAATACCATCTGGTTTAAATCATTGTGATGAAAGTGTAAACGTTATGGTGTAAACATAATTAATCAATATGAGTCAATGATGTCCTTTAAAAATCAGTTTTTGAAGTAAACGGCATAAGCTTTAACTGAGCTTTGTTAAATAAAACCAACAACTTTAGTTCAGCCTTTCCTATTGGATTTTAAAAGTCGCCTAATTTACATACCACGTGAATTATGTAGAAAGATTTAAAGCTATCACGACAAACATATTTAATTTGAAATGCTTTAGACCTAAAAACCCTCTTAAGGTTGCAATGAAAGTTTTCCTTTATCATTACTGGTGTCAAAATCTTTATACAGGTAAGTTCCTTGCTATCAATGGTTACAGGTCAAGAGCCTGAAGGGCCAAAAACTTTTCTTATGTCACAAAGATACGTATCGCTGATTTACCCTAAAGGACTATCGGGTTGGAGTTAATAATCTTCGTCTTTTAACCACTGAAACATGAGTTGCAAACATTATTTTGTCCCTATGCATTTTGGCACAAAGCGTTCCACCTAAATCGCCTAGAGAAGTCTTATTCGATTACGACATCCAAGGGTTTAGTCGATCGCTGAAAGATCTATTTAGCGCTTCAACCTGAAGATAAGTGTTATGCATGCGATAATTTGATATAACACATGCAATGTATGGAGGTTTATTTCACAAAAGGCTGTGATCTGATCTTTAACCAGGAGACAAAACGGGAAATCGGAGAATCGAAACCTTAATAATAGAGCTTCCATCAAGCATTCCCTTAGTACTGTCATACATACCTTGCAATTACTGTTCAAATACTAGGAATATGGAGCGTCATTTTGACTTAGGTTATAATTGTGCTGGAACCTCACAAGACGGACTAAGACACTCATGTTGGTCATTCACATACATACATACATATATACATACATACATGCATGCATGCATGCATGCATGCATGCATGCATGCATACATACATACATACATACATACATACATACATACATACATACATACATACATACATACATACATACATACATACATACATACATACATACATACATACATACATACATACATACATACATACATACATACATGTATGTGTGTGTGCTTGTGTTTGTGTGTGTGTTAAGTAATGAATATTACCTACTCTATTTAGTGAATTTACAATGTTACTACTATGCGTGATGAAAGGTATGCATGGTAATACGCAATATGTGCCTATAAAGAACGCGTGATTCAGCGTTTTAGCAAGTGAATTTGTTATCTGCATCATTTATTAGGACATGCTGACTCAACGATGTTTTGATACCATATGATAAAACATATTCTTTATGTATTTTAACCATGTGTCATTATTTTATGCATATTTTACGTGTTATTCATAATAGTATTATCAAATTACCATGTATCATGTGTAACTCAATCAGGACATGGTCAAGTTATTCTATAATTCCAATGTTTTGTGATGCACTCGCTGCCAATAATAATATTCCGCCATTTTCACATTTTGGGCAGCAATGGTTGTTTCTTAATGAAATTTGATATGCTTCTTTGACATGAACGGAATTCCAGAATTTATTTATTATTCATGAAGTGACGTCTGCTACCGTATTGGTTGATATGATTTCACCTTCGCTGAATGATCACTTAAGTGAAGGTTAGAAATCACGATAGTTTAGAAAGTTCTGTTAAACATATCAATTGTTCATTCATGAATTGATATATAAGTATATTATCTCATCAGCTTTAAATCGCTACTTCATGGTCTCTCTTTACCTTAAGTTGGTTTGCGAGCAAACGTTGCCCCCTCACCTTATGCTTCTTGCTATCTTCAGGTACCTGAAGATTAATATTTCCCTTTCACCTAATTCACCGCCCCGACTTGAGCAACTCATGTCTAATATTTCCATAACTTAAATTTTACATGATATAAATCATTTTCATATATTTTCGTTAATCCACTCAGTGAGAGGTGGACGAGGTGCACTTATCTTTAAAGCTGCATTGCACCTTCCCCCACAGGGGTCGATCATATTTGTCTTCTGTGATTATATGGTTTACCTAGGTCAGGTGTTCAACTTAAATGTTTATGCATGTGTAATGATATCCAGTAATTGCATGTTCTGGTATTTAAGGTAATCTTCGAATAAATACTTTCTATTTTTAATCTATGTAGTCTTGTGTTATTCTCTTGTATTGTTCTTTCTAATCAATATCCACACAGGACACGCAAATTTTGCAACCCGAATACGGCGTTTATGTATGTATGTATGTATGTATGTATGTATGTATGTATGTATGTATGTATGTATGTATGTATGTATGTATGTATGTATGTATGTATGTATGTATGTATGTATGTATGTATGTATGTATGTATGTATGTATGTATGTATGTATGTATGTATGTATGTATGTATGTGTGTGTGTGTGTGTGTGTGTGTGTGTGTTATGTTTCGCTAAGCTTTATACATACATAGAAATATACAGCAAATGGATGGAGAACTCGCATGCAATAACATTAAATCGTTTGGTAAAGGTAGAAAATAAATGAGCATGTGTGTCTCTATGGAGTGTTTTTATGTAGCTACACTGTACTGATGTTAAAATTTAATAACCATACGAACATTCTTGAGTAGAACTTTACCCCAGTTTTGGTCAACATCATATATGTACCCATTGGTACATGACATTGTACTACAAAAATCATTTTTTTAAACGTCTTCAGCGTGTAAGAGTGTATCCCAAAGTGTATGTGGGTACTATTTATGATATTGGTTGCGTAATGCATAGTTTGATATGCTATGCGAATTTACCGCTACAATAAACGAATTAAAAATGGATAGGTATATTAACATTTTATCAACGAATGCTAGACGCCGATACAGTTTCAATTTAAAAACAAAGATCTATTTTCTGTTGTAACACAAACGATTTCTCCCATTATGTGTTTACAGAAGACATATATTAGAGTGTGGATTACAAAATACGGGGGGGGGCTGAATGGGGTTATAAGTGTATTTTAGCCATAAATCTGCCAATAGTGCAGTTGTTGCTATCTTGGTTGGAAGTAATTTTGAAATATGTATTAACAGAAACAGATATGATGGTCAGAGTATATACATTCTATTAGACATGTCAGCTAATAGACTGATGAATACGCTATTAAATCTATACCTTCAAAATGATGATAATACTAAGTTGTTTCTGAATTTAAAAGAGGATAATATAAGATTCACAATTCCTCTTTTATTATGTGTGGTTATTGAAATGATGTGAAGGACATGTAACTTGTCTCTTGTTTTATCCTGTATGCTAAACACGCCTTAGTCCCAAGTAGCAGTCCCTAATCAACTTGACTTACGGGATCCATGTAAAACAGCCAATCCTGGCAATATAATATTTACCTGGCAACAGGCAAACCCTATTAATCAGAGTAGACTCGACTAATTTTTAAATTTCTGATGACATGTTTTTAAACTGTATTGACTCTACTATTATTCCGGGCTGTAAAACAGATAATGTACCAATAACACAGAGGTCATCAATACTGGAAGTTCATTTCAAAGCGATTCAAGCAATAGGAATAAATTCAGTAGAAGCAATATGGATCGCCATAGAACAAGAAGGAAAATAGAAGGGCAATATGGAAATTTGTTCATAGGACAATATGTTAAATTTGTCCATAGGATTAACATGGGAATGTGTTGATGAGTTAGACTAAAATTAGTGCTAAGATTACGAAAATGTTTTTTACTCGAACAATTTCTTGAAATAGAACTAAACAAAAATGAAAATATTACAGGTATTTTCCATAATGGAATCGAGGGCACTACATTGATGACGTTGTCGTTAATATTAGACGGTTCTCTTTTGCCCTTCAAAACAATCATGCAGATTTAAAAAAAAAAAAAATTTTGCCTCGGCATCATTATATACTGCAATGCCTTTTCTAAAAATCAAAAGCTATTTGGAACATGTAAGGAAAAACCTATGCCAAGAAACTGGTCAATTTTCAGTTTTAGATTACTGTAAGTAGACTTCTCTGTTGATTAGGAGGATATGGTAGATGCTTATTATTAGATGAAGCTTAAGAAAGAAATAAAATTCCTGGGCTGGTGGAGTAGAAAATTATTCTCTTATTGGAAAAATGGTTTGATAATATCATTGATTCTGCCAAAATGTATAAAAAGCTTTGTAGCTAGCCTAAGTCTTCCACCCCATATGGAAAATGATCTTATCATCAGTAGGCAGGAAACATTTATCGCCAAAGTGAATAACGAGCGATGAGTTTAAGAAAAAAGTAGATCCTTTTGTCATCTTTTGGTTTGGCTTCTTACTGTTTTCATTACATTAACATCAATCTAACAAACAGACAATATAGAACACCTTGGAATTTCTTAATGGGTGGTTCTTTTTGTACTGTCCTGGTGAATGCATTTATCTGTGTGCAAGTGTGTGTATGTGTGTGTTGACTAAAAATAGTAGAAACATATGTAATTATTAGGATAGAAATTAATTTTTAGGTAATGAGCAATTCACCAGGTCAAATGGTAAGGTAGGGAAAGGTGTCATGTTCGTTAATTTATGTTCAATTAAAATACGGATATGGGTCATGCACTTCAGATGGCTGCATGGATGGCTTTTCGAAGGAAATCATAAGAATTAACAATATTACTTTCTGAACACTACAGTAACGTATGATTCATGTATTCATAAGATACATTTGTGAACTTTTGTCAATATGAAACAGATTGGTATCGTTTTATTCCTTATCTTTGAAGTTTACGGTTTGTGATCACAAGCTCGGGCAAAGATTAAACATAGCCCTTATTGACTGGGGTCGTAAATATTTTGATATTGCCCTCTTTGTTGTCCTTGGTCGGTCCAGCTGTTCATGACGAACGTTTACTAAACCCCTGTACATTTATCCCAAAATGCATTTTAGTCCGTTGTATGTTTTGTATCTCTCCCGCGCTCCATGGAATGCCTGCTAATAAAACTAGGTCAAAGGTCAAAGGTTATGTCAGTGTTAAAATTTTACTAGAAATATGTACAGTGGAAGCAATAGGATTCGTAAAATAAGTAACGGATTTTGGGTTAATGCATCCGGATCACTGTCGGTAAAGAAGGAGAAATGGGATTTGCTTCTGACGGAAGAATTACACAATCACATTTGTTGACAATAAAAAAAAAGTTCGTCTGGATTCGATGAAATGACACCATAATAAAAGGTGTCAAATATGTAATATTCAAAGATAAGAAATTAAACACTACGATTTACTTTCAAATTTAAAACTCCCGTCTTCTTTCCTTCAAACTTTCTCTTCGTCTCTTACACAGAGACAGTTTTACAGTCATGCTATCTCTCACACATATACGTGCATATTAATTATTTCTCATACATATGAGAAATCTTTCTCTCTCATATATATATATATATATATATATATATATATATATATATATATATATATATATATATATATATATATATATATATATTCCTTCTTACATATTCACATTCACCCGGTGTGTCTCACGGATTTGCGTGCATATTATCTGTCAAACTGTGTGTTTTAGATTTTAAACGTAGCTTTAACATGTTTTCAGTCATATCGCTACGATGTCTGCAGCATGGCAGTTTAATTACCAATTGTGTCTCACGCATTTGCGTGCGTATTCTCTATCACACCGTGCTCGAGTGTGTTTTAGATTTTAAACGTAGCTTTAACAATTTTTCAGTCATATTGCTACGATGTCTGCAGTATGGCAGTTTAATTACCAATTGTGTCTCACGCATTTACGTGTGTATTCTCTGTCGCACCGTGTTATGGTGTGTTTTAGATTTTTAACTATCTTAAATAGTTCTTCAGTCATATCGCTGACCAGTCCTAACAATAACCTCTTAATGTTGAATGCAAACTGAGGCAGCTATTAGTACCATTTTTATGTGTTGGGTTTGACTCGGTAAGGGTTCGAACCCGTGATCCCACACGGTCGCTCTAACCACTAGGCCATCGGACCGGTCCTCTGTTGCACTATACTGTCTCATTTTCTCACACATATACAAACATATTTACACACGTACAGCAACATCTCGCAGCTACATGTGAGAGAATATGCGATTACAGTCGCACACACACATACATACATACACACACATACATACATACATACACATATATAGATAGATAGATAGATAGATAGATAGATAGATAGATAGATAGATAGATAGATAGATAGATAGATAGATAGGTAGGTAGGTAGGTAGGTAGGTAGGTAGGTAGGTAGGTAGGTAGATAGATAGATAGATAGATAGATAGATAGATAGATAGATAGATAGATAGATAGATAGATAGATAGATAGATAGATAGATAGATAGATAGATAGATAGATAGATATGTGTGGGTGCATGTAATTCGGTGTGCGTGAGACTGTTTCTGTACGTCTTGAATGAGATAAATTACGTATGGCGATTTGAAAGAGAATGCAATCAAATGGCCGAACCTAGTGTCATTCAGTTCTTTTTTTATGTGAGGCCATAATTAAGAAATTTCAAGTTGATATATCAAAAGTGGCATTGAAATATTTAAGGCCAAAACAAGTTCTATCTACAGACCGAAATCTAATTATGTTCTCTTCACATCACTTCCTGTATTTTACAATTTTTATATTTCCGTTTAGCTTTTCAGAGAGACGAGAACACATAGGATCAATCTACCTTGAAATTAATTTCGCCCAAGTTTTAAAGGGCGGAACCATACTTACATGTATAATTAATAACATAATTGATCTATATGACTAGCTTAATTGGCTTCGTAAGCTTTTGTAAGCATGCAATATGATCTGTTCCATTATTTAGTCGGTTAGTTTTCAAAATAAATTTACTTTGCGTATGCATAATACATATGATGCACAACTCATGGCATTTTAAAAACTATTTTGACATGGAAGAATCTGCGAACATAAAATACCAAGCAATCGTTTCCATCAATTCTTAAGATATGCATAACTCAAAAGCAGATTACCTATACTACGGAGTACGTCATACAAAATCGTGCAATTGTGGTTATTATTAACTGTAGCGTATAAGACAAAAATATAAAAAATGAAAGAATGGGGAAGCCCGAATTGGTTATGTACATGTCTTTTAAGAACAGCTTCTCTTCAAAATGCAAGTGCAAAGAAATAGCCGTCCAATAGCACAAGTTTCCTGCTTTATAGAATATGAGGAAAATAATAAAACATCTAAAGATACCCTTGTTATTTGCTTTGTAGAGTACGAACTGGGTACCTGCCAGCAGCAATTCATATAGAAAAACCCTTATTACTTGTTTTGCAAAACGCAAACTGATTAAATACAACATTGTAACTGATCTAGAAACAGTGTTACTTCCTTTGTTGAAAATGAATTGGGTATATTAAGTAATAATTCATCTAGAGACACGCATGTTATTTACTTTGTAGATCATGAGCTGGTAGCATTGTTATGTTAATTCAATTTGTATTGTGTGATTGACCTTTGTCCATAATTAAGGATAGGAGTTTGTGACTACCTGACACATCAGTTTGTTTAAACATATTTGTTTGGATCTGAGTTCCAGACATAGATTCCTATTCTACCTATAGACTTAATATTTCTGGTAAACATAGTATGTCACAGAATTGAACTTTGTGCCCTCATCCTGGTCCTCTTGTTTGGTCTAGGATTTTATCATCCAAAGTACTAATTCTTGTCATAACATATCCGATGGACGTAATCTTTTAGTTGCATTCAATTAAAATTTGATGAGTTGTCATTTTAATTATTCAATAGAATTATAAAGTATTCATTAACTATGGGACTAAGTCACTCGTTTGGAATTATCGTGAATTCGTTTAATTACATTATGGATTATATCTATGCAATGCATCAAGGTTATAAGAACATCAGCGAATATAAGACTATTGGCACATTAGCATATTAGAGATTGAAATAAATTCGGAACACCGCTGTAATTAATTAGAAAATCTGGCTATTTGGAACTTAACTCATAATGGCGTAAATTCCTTTTAAATTGCCACCTTGTATTTTAGGGAAATAAATTATTCCTTCAATTTTACTCAACTTGTATGTTTCGCTATTTCCTGCTACTTATTTTAAGAATTGTAGATTACTAACAGCTAGAAAGTAGTAATCCATCGAAAGTGCTCATGCTACATGCTTTGTTATATGCGTACTTCATGGGTCCTCCCCTATTATTTTTGTAACCTGAATTATATCTACACCAACGGAAGACGAATCAAACTAATTTGGCATGATATTTTTCCATTAGGATAGGTAGATGACATTAAAGTTTTCGAATTATTCAAGCAAACCTGGTGCTGGGATATGGAGGGACGAGTGTGAGTTTGTCACAGATTGTAAAATGAAACTACAGATTTTGAGATTTCTACCATCAATTTTGATTTCCAAAGTAAATATATTGTGTTACTTACGAGAGAGGGTGAACCCTACAAAGTTGTAGAGACTTTATTTTTGAAAATTTAAAGTTCCTACGAGGCTGAATTCTCTAATTGAGCAAGATTTTTTTTCGACCCTTTTTATTTATTTTTTTTACCCGCTGGTCACATGCCTATGTCGTTCACATTCCCTGCTGCTATGAATGAAAAAATCAAGGATCAAAGATTTTATCTAAACCTACACTATACATAGATCTTGGATCATGTACATTTATCGTTATAAATCCAAATGGAACAGCTTGTGCTTTAGAAAAGAAATTTTTAAATTTAATCATGTCCATGTCCCCAGAACACCAAGTATAATAAATATTTTTTCAAAGTATAATTATCTACGCCTTTAAACATAACCAAGATATTGCAGTTATCTCTGATCACCTTAGGTATATGTGTATATCTCTGAGTAACATAAATCACGTCATTGTTTTTATAACGGCCTCAAGAAAATATCCGAGCTGGAATGGTTAGTTTATCTAGCATCACATCATCGTATACCACCAGGTTATTAATTAGTCCATCTAAGTTATCTGCGGATGGAGATTCATCAATATCGGCAATAAAGTCAATGATATCGTTTTGTTTTCGTTTAGTAATTTCGCATTTTGATTAAAATCTTTAAGTACTTCGTAACATCGTTGATCATCTACAGATGGCGCTGCTAAATATAACTTATTCCACTTGAGCCATCGCATTATCAGATTTAGTCATAATTGTGTCTTACCAGATCCAGATGGGCCAATTATCATCATTCTGATAGAATTTGGTAACGCTGGATGGTGCCTTACTGGTTCTTGTTTTCGTGTCGCTGAAAGGTCAATTATATCCATATAATAATGATATGAGTTTGTATTGCGTTCGATGTAGAGCAACAACCCACACCGTTGGTGGGACCGCTGGATTGACAACGATAACAGCAAACAATAAGAGGCACGCACTTACAGGCAAGTGTGTGAAATGTAGTACAAGCAAATACAACTTTATTTCCGCGTCGCAAATTGCGCGTGGTGGTGATATAGCCGCTTCATTAGGGAAATTGCCAGGTTCTTCATGGGTAAAATATCCTGGAGAGAAACACCTTCCTGGATATAATTATAGTGGTCCTGGAACTCGTCTCGATATCAGACTCGATAACCAAGACGAACCAAAACATAGAGAGATTCCAGTAAATAAAATTGATCTAACATGTCACATTCACACATTCATGATGTCGCATATATAAAAGTCCAGATTTGCAACAACGACATTTTGCAGATGTAAAGTTGATTCATGCGTTAAATTCTATACCTAATAAACCTCGTAGAGAAAAACTCGCTAGCTTCCTAGTAAAATCCGTTATGAAGGGTAAAATAATGCTAGGGGATGGTAATTAATCAACTGATTATTATAATGGAATATGTTTATTATTCCTCGAGACGGCAATCGTTGAACAATCGAACACTTGCTGAGCGGTTATTCGGATATCAATATGCGAAGGAAATATCCGCCGACTTTAATATAAAAGATAGATCTTGTGAATGGGTTGCTAGGTTTCCAAGTGTGATATCTGCTTTGAATAAGAAATTACTCGTGCAATTTTAATGAAATCGTCTACTGCGATCACAAAAAATATATACCTTTAAAACGTGTATCTTTTTCTCAACAAGAACTTATAGGTAATTTATATGAACATGGCGAACTTGAGGGAGCCAGAAAAAGAGCAACTGGAATCCTATCTGGAATGTAACCACACACAAAATTTCCAGCGTGGTAAGGACCACATTGAGACCTGCAATTTACAGATTAGATTCAACTGCTCCTCAGCGTGGTTTTGTACACTAACAATTACAAATAATTCCTGCGGCTACGCAATTACCACAAAGTCTTTTATAACCTTGCAGGCCTCAGACGTCTATTACGCTCAAGACAGGTCAGCATCACATTTTTGCGTGTGGGACCAAGACTACAATTAATTATATCAACAGTAAAATGTCTTGGATTAAAACAACCCCACTAGATTATTGCGTTACAACTTGCGCAATGCGTATTTTGTCATTGTTTTAGCATCATAATAAATTCAGTATCTATATTAAAATCGTGATTATTGTTTTGTCACACAGTTTATAACTGGCTATTTTTTCATTGATATTGACTTTGTTAGTTATTTCTTCCGTTATGACGCAATCCATGATATTGAGATATTCTTCTTACTCGAGACACACCGAGATAAACTAAATTTGACCACTCAATACGATCATCGACAATCCAAATGCTAATATCAGTGATATTTAATCCCTGCGACTAGTGAATCGTTATAGCGTATCCTAACGTCCACGGCTATTTATCCATATTTATCGCGCTCTCAACAACGACTAAAACAATATCATTCAACACAAGATTTTGTATTGGGATACTTTTAGTGTCTCCACCAGGAATCTCATCATCAACATTGTGTTGTCTAGTATCTGCTGGGCGATAATACAAAGGTATAGGTAACGTTAGAAACTCTGCGTTATGTAAAACTTTCTTTGCAGTTCATCACGAAGAATGTTTCTACTCGCAACTATCAAATCAGCAGTTCTCCATAAAGTTCAAAAATCATTCATTGACGTTTCTGGAATTACTTCACTCATTACTTCACACTCTATTTTATCTGGTTGTAGTCTTATTAACGCTATGATGATCAGATATTTCTTCGTAATAATCTACAAATATTTTCAGCCAGTCATGTGGAGACGATCCAGTAAATAGTGATGGTTGACCATGATCGTCATGCATTATTACAGCAGTATGTTTTAGTAACAGCCAATCAAGAAATATTTTAGTACCTCTAGCGACACCGTGCATATGTCTTCCCAGAAAATAGTTTTAGAAATATACTTTTTACCCATTCGTGATGGATTCCATATATATCCGCAATATCTAAAGAAACTACGATATGTACACGATTTTACACCTCTTTATAGTATTTCTCTATCAAAACAATCATATCTAAACTATTATTTATAAATAAGTTAATTGCAAGAGATATTTTACCCAAACCTACACACCCATCGAGATAAACAGTCTTATGTCTAGCCACAAGATCAAATACAGATGGTGCCGATGACTTTGATACTTGATTATATTTCGTGTAGTTGGTCTCTGCAATTTCAACGTCGGCAGATTCAGAACAACTAAGTATATGTTCATATTTTATTCTCCAAGTTCCCTATTCACCATTACCGAGTATCGGTTTTAATAAGTCCTTTTATTTTTGTGCATATAAAATGAATCCTTAGCAACTCTGAAAGCGTAACGAGGAAATCTATTTATCATCGACAATAGATTTATCGAAACATAAGCTAACATCGATTATCGTAAATGAGTACAATGCGGTGACTAACCATCAAGATAGCTCACAATGGTATCTAGTTTTCTTCCATTGGATAAATAAGCATTACAAAGGCTTAAAACTTATTTTTTCCGCTGTATCAGCTATTATAAAATCCAGTTCAGCATCGTCCATAATCAATCTTGTACACGCTCGTTTATGGTCATGTTTTCTTCCTTGAATAAACTTACCTATTATCTTTCTACCAAGAGCTTTTGCAAGCTTTTCAACGTGCTCATTGATATGATCTTCGTCAAGATCAGGAAATATTTTCCTGACATCATCAACATTAAATATATCCGGTTCTGGTAACCAAACTTGCTTCCGTGAACTATACGATATAATTGCTTCAATTACTTTCAACGATATTAAAATTTCAGTATCAAGCATATACCGCAATTGTACTATTGGAACCTAACATTTTTCTGAAAATAGTATTCCAAACCACGCATAAACAATTGGATGGAGATCCGATTATCACTTAAAAGACCCTATGCGGGCAAATCCGGTTAAGTAAAAATCTGATACGGGTCCTTTTATCGCAACCCTGGTCATTTCATGCGTAGGATGTCCAAATCTCTTAAAGTATTTAAAACAATCTCCATATCCAAGAAAACTCCCAGGATAACATGCTACCATATCAACTGAGATAACGTCGTTATAATCGTATTTAATATTCCATAATTCTCCGTGCACATATTCTATATCACTTTTTGACATCTTCATCGTGTCGGTTTTCATGAATATTACTCATGAGAGAATTGAGCCGCAAGCGACGGTACGGAAAAACAATTACTTCGTAATTGTCTAACTGACATCGTCATAAGTATATTTCAGCGCAAGGTGTTCGATTTTTTATGAAGAGATTCTGTACGATAAATATCAACGTTAGACCGTACAAACTGATCATGATGATCACATTCCGAATTCTGAAACAGCCACACAGAAACAAGGTCACTTTTACTGATGTCACCTATAACATTGAATATATCACCGTTGTAAAATTTCACCATTCTGTCTCGTGGAAATACAGTTACAGCATTAGTCCATGCATGTGCGTTATAATCAATGACTGTTTTAAGGTTTCAAATATTTTTATATATTTTGGTTTGTACAAAATTTCTTCGATTAGTGTTTTTACTGTTACAGATAATCTTAATAACATTCATAGCTCAGCAACGTCGCTGATAGACACTCAAATATATTTAACTTTTTCTTCCCATATATTGTTTTTACAACGTAATCTTTTAAACCGTTTCCCCGTATCGTGTTTTTGAAGTGTACTATACATAGCTCAGCCAAACAATTTATCATTGACAAAGTCTAGGATGACAATTTCATTGATTTGAAATCACTAAGGTCAGGTCTATCAATTAACCGATATAGCACGTACACTAAGGCATTTACTGGACAAGATCGCTCATAATAGGGTTTGTCGATTTCAGTCAGTATTCCTGGTTTGGAATTTTCACCAAGGATAATATTATTCCCTGACCTTTGGGCAGATTCGCTCTTGTCTCGGATGATCCAAACATCATCGTAGGTATTTACAGTAAATTTTACTAAAATAATATATCCCGAACATCGAAGTAGTCAATAATCTCTCTTCCTCATTTGTCATTCATCACATAGATGATATTTACAATCCTGAATGTGGACCAGACAAGAGCCGCACCATCGTCGCAAAATTCCTTCTTGGCTTCACGGATACGTTTCGTTATATCCGCATTCGTTAAAGCTAGATCCTGCAACGAGAAAATAAATTTATGTTTCGGTGGTCTGTCAAGATCAAATCTATCAGCAGCAGGCTCAGTTGCACATAATTCCTGCACATTATAATTAAGGCAAACATGTATTTAAATTAAATTTTAATCATATTATATATATATATATATATATATATATATATATATATATATATATATATATATATATATATATATATATATATATATTTGTATGTGTGTGTCTGTGTGTCTGTGTGTGTGTGTGTCTGTTTCTGTGAGTGTATGTGTGTGTATGTGAGTGTGTGTGTGTGTGTGTGTGTGTGTGTGTGTGTGTGTGTGTGTGTGTGTGTGTAAAGATACAAACAAATCACCATTGCACTGGCTTAAGACTGGTTATACTTCTTCGAGTAAACAAATTCTGCAGTTATCATATGCAATGCGTTAGACACGGGAATCTAGGACCAAAACCGATAATTCCTCGTTGGAGAATAGCGTTTTTCCATATATATAATATGGCGATTCGTCTACAAAAAAATGAAAATGATAATAATTTCATTGCTGTAAAAGCAATAATGCTGTCTAATTTGTTTATATAAAATCTCAACGCGTACAACTTTCCAATAATGCACCAGCAATCCATTCGCATTGACTGCCCTTTATACAAATGAATAGTTCTCACTCAGGCTGCAGTGTAGTTATTTTTTGACATTATTTCTGCTTGAATAATCAATATATTTAGCACAGATGATGTTAGAGCCAGTGTATAGATTCGGTGTTTTATTATACAGAATTATATAAAATGATATATTTCTAAAATATAATACTTGGAAACTCGACAAAATCAAATTTTATACAGAAACTGTGGTCTCTGATAAGAAATTTGCTACTTTGTTTCTGCTCAGAATACGACTACTGTGTTTTTATTTTGTATAATGAATATTACATGTAATGAAATCAATATATATATATATATATATATATATATATATATATATATATATATATATATATATATATATATATATATATATATATGTGTGTGTGTGTGTATACATATATATGTATGTATTTTTATATATATATATATATATATATATATATATATATATATATATATATATATATATATATATATATATATATATATATATATATATATATATATATGTGTGTGTGTGTGTGTGTGTGTGTGTGCATATAGCACTTGTTGTTTTAGTAGTAATTTTATAACCGATTTATAACTATCTATTGAATGAATATATTCAATAAATCTAAGATTATTGTTTTTCACTTGATTAACGTTATAGTGCATATGCACAAAGATTCACGACTAATAATATCATCTGCATAATCAGGTTTTATTAAATTTCTCTGACTAACAAAACTTATGATTGCACTTTTAGCTAATTGGGTCACATGTTTAGCCGCGAGAGATTGGTCATGTGGTTTCTTAATACGCTAATTTTTGCACGTAGGCCAATGTCACTCCACTTAAAAACAAATCGTTAAACAAAAAGTTTGTTTAGAGACAGTGATCACGCGAAGAAATTGTGTGCGTGATACTGACCAATCATTTTAACTTCCTGTTGATCTTGTTACCAGGGTAAGACGAACTAAATGTTAATTCTCACGAATTACATCTTCGTCTGGAAAAAAACAAACCTTGTGTTAGAATTTATCTCACTACTAAAAATAGAATACCGAATCTGAGAAATATATTCATTGCAATTAAATAACAAAAATAAACTAAAAATAATTTTAAACCGTACATACAAGCAATTTAATCACATATTCGTAAAAATAAGTACCTACTGAATTCATGTTGTGTTTCAGATAAGTTCTAGTAGTGAATGTGTTTTTGTGCCTGCAGTCTTGAACATGCTTATATGTCAATTGCCTGTATTGTGATGATGTCCTAACATTCCTTTGATGTATCACAATAATAAAATCCACATGTTCTTGTCTACATTCATTACAATTTTAAATTAATGCTTTAGTCCAAGAATATTATAGACGAGAACCTTGTATTTGCAGTGAATAATTATTTGAATAAACTATTCCACCCAAAAATGAACACAACAATAAAACTTATTCTGATAAAAAATGTTAATGCACGAATGAATAATTTCTCATGTAATCAACATTGTATAAAAGCTAAGGCACAGAATGAGAACCCTGACGAGGTCACATGTTCATTTCAAGAATATTCTATTTTCTAAAAAAGTCAAGGTTTATTGCTAAGACTATAAGAAAGGAAAAATAAAACATAAAGTAGACCAGCTTTATCATGGGGATATTTCAATTTCATAGACTTAGATTAAGATAAACATTTTACATTACATTGGTAATGATCCTGATATTTATTCTATATTCATAGAGAAATATCAACTGAGTATTATTTGTTTACAAAATGAAACTTACTAGTCAGGTACACAACGAATATGACTTTGGAATATATCAAGTCTGAAATATAATTATACATAACATATAATAATTAAGAAAAGCCAATAAAGAATACAAATTAACAATTAAAATTAACAATTAAAAAGTAAATAAGTACCCATAACAACTATGAAAAATTGGTTACTGTACCAAAAGTGCTAAATGTAATCCGAATTTGATGTGCATGGAAGTCATACATGTTGTATCTTTCCTGTCTCCATGAGCAAGTCCTTTTTCATATATACTGTCTTGATTGTATAGTCGGTTTCCGAGAGAAGTTTTCTTCACTGTATATTTATCATTTAAAAATTGAAACCAAAGTTACATGCAAAAATATCAAATTTAAATAATTATTAATCAAAGTCAAATGCATTAAGTACCTTTATCAATTTTTATTTTATGAGGTACTGTCTTGCGAGTATGAGGTTCTCCACTATGAGAGCACGGAATTCTGCCTTGCGAGTATGATATACTGTTTTCCGTGTATGAGTTGTATGATTATAGGTTACTGCATTTGTATGGAAAAATATGAACGAATTTTTTGGATAGCTATACCGCACGACCTTGGGAGAGCAGTATAGCCATCCGAAAAAACGAGTTCATATTTTCCCATTCAAATGTAGTAACCTTTTTATTATATGCTCATTTTTGTTTCATTACCAAAGACTTAATAATAAAATTCACAAAAAAATATATTTAATAATAAAATTTATTATTTTATTATTAAAATAAATAAGATGACAATCGTCAATTCTCCTTCAATACACAATAATAGTATTTATACGCATATTACTCCGCCCATCGACCTTTTGACTTCATAGCGTACCTCGCGCTCGCTCATTTAAAAAAGAAATCCCATTTTGGACTATCTGAAATTGAAATTTAAAGTCATATTATGAATGACTGCGCCATTGAACGAAGTTCCCAGCTGGTCAAAAATTGAGAGATTTTGTTTCTCTGTCAATACAGCCAAATTCTGATTATCTCCGTTTGTGTGTTTTCCGCACGATGTACGTGTGACTTTAGGGACTGGCGATGACAACAATCTGCATACCTGTTTCTGTTCTGCCATGGATAGTTTGGAATCGTAAACTGGAAAAATATGAAAGTTTTTAAACATAAATTCTTAAGAAGATGCTTGTTTCAATATTGTTTATTTTTTGTGAACAACAGATTCATTTGTTGCGGAGTTCCGTACAGTCTACTATGGAAGGTGACTTTGATTTCAACAATGTAGTCTGGATTCTATAGGCCTATATATTATAGTACACAGATGTGTAACAGTATTTGGAAATACGTAATTCTTATTAGCAGAAAGAGTCCACAAAGTACAAAGTACATTTTGAGGAGATTAAAAAGGCAAAAAGGCAAGTAGATTTATTCTTATTACTATTACCAGTTATATATGACATATTTTTATGCCCAGTTACTTGCACTATCTTTGTTGGAGGGACCCCAGCTTTTGACAGGTTTGTCACAGTAGTCTTCCTTACAGAATGATTGGTAATTCTCCCCTGGATTTGTTCCCTTTCGGCTGCTCGTTTCAAGCTGATTAACCCCCATTGGTCTCGGATAATACCTGCAATTTTTAACATTTGCATCGCGAATATGTTATATTTAATTCAATAATCCATTGCACCTGACATAAAAACCAGTTTTCTTATATTTGGCAATGTTGATTAATGTATTTCATTTTGAAAACGGTTTGGTATGTGCAGATTATACAATTCATTACATATTTTCCCCATATTTTTTGTTTTATGTTATGTAATTTTATTTTCATTCATTCTTTGCATTGTCTAAAAAAAATTAGTCTTTTTTCTTTGTTTATATTTCATACAGCCATCGCTGAACATTTCTGATATCACGTTCAGTCGCCAGCTTCGTTGAAAATTTCTTCTGTGAATCTATGAATTCATCCACATTCTCAAGTTTGGCATCTCTACTTTCAAATGGTTTAAACAGTTGGTACTTTATCCACCGATAAACACAATAAATCTAAAGTACTGGCGTCTGCGTCCATTGTTTGTTTACTATAGAAAGTAGTTCTTCATTCACGTGCATCAGTCACGTGGAAGTGCAATATGAAGGTGTTCAATATCGGTGAATATTGCACGATTCTGACAATGTAAGGTAACGGAGAAAAAAGATGAGCATATAATAAGGTTACATCTTGCAAGTATGAGGCACTGCCTAGCTAGTATGAGGTACTGTCTTACGTTTATGAGGTTATGTTTTGCGTGAATGAGATACATCCTTGCTAGTATGATGAACTGTTTTGAGAGTTTGAGGTACTACCTTTGAGTATGAAGCACTATCTTTTGTGTATGAAGTTTTGCTATGAGAGTATGAGGTACTGTGTTGCATGTATGCTGTGCTGACTTGTAAGGGTGAGGTATTGTCTTCCGTGTGTGAGGCGCTGCCTTCCTGGAAACACTTACGTCCTAATCAATCGCACACACTGATGGGTTTGTTCTTGCTGATATAAGTTTGTTTCGTTTGAGTTGCAATATAATTAAGAATTTTTCATTGTTCTATTTGCAAACATGATATGTCAATGACCGTTACCGAAGACTATTAGAAATAAGAATATTTTTATGGACGAAGTTTACATGACGTCTGTGTTAGAAATTAGTTCGAATTTATAATAATTCCAAGTTAATGTTTATGTTTTTCAAGAAATTTATAATACACTTTGTATGTCACGAGAATAATAAATAATGTTTCCAATAGTACTCAAAGTTTATATTAAAGCCCAAGACACAAAAGTATAAGCCAAAATGAGGGACAAAAGTTTATTTCTAGAAAATTCTTAGTCCTAGTTAGAAAGTCTATTACTAAAATCATAATAAAGAAAAGGGTAAACACAATGTCACTGTATCGTTTACTAAGACAAAGATAAATATTTTTACTTGTATTGGTAATGATCACAACATTAAACTCTCATATAGAAAAAAATATTAGCTATGTATTAGTTGTTTTCAGAATAAAAAACTCATTGATTCTGGACAAGTGGACAAGGAACTTAATTTTGGAAAAGGTCAGCTACAAAATACAATTTTACATAACACATGCCATATAATAAATAAAACAAACTAACAAACAACGCAATTCATATATCTATACATACAAAATGGACCCGGTTGGGCTAGACAATGGAAAACCGAAACATGGACTGTGCAAAAAGAGAGGCAAAATAGTGGTACAAATAATTTAAGAGAGGTTGACACCGATGTGTGTAATAACATGGGTAAATTAAAGTTTAATAATGAAAATAAAAAGCTTCAAATTAAAACCGTCACTATAATTAAAGTCTGTAATATTAGTCAGGGAAAAAAATGTTTTTATACCGAAGTTTTGCTTTTGCTTAAACTTGTTTTTGATGTAATGAACTATATTGTGTGATGCTGTTGATGTAGTGAACTACATTGTGTGATGCTATTGATGTAATGAACTATATTGTGTGATGCTTTTGATGTAATGAACTATATTCTGTGATGCTGTTGATATAATGAACTATATTGTGCGAAGCTGATGATATGATGAACTATATTATGTGATGCTGTTGATATAATGAAATATATTGTGTGATGCTGTTGATATAATGAACTCTATTGTGTGATGCCGTTGATATAATGAACAATATTGTTTGATGCTGTTGATGTAATAAACAATATTGTGTGATGCTGTTGATGTAATGAACAATATTGTGTGATGATGTTGATGTAATGAACTATATTGTGTGATGCTATTGATGTAATAAACAATATTGTGTGATGCTGTTGATGTAATGAACTATATTGTGTGACGCTGTTGATGTAATGAACTATATTGTGTGATGCTGTTGATATAATGAACAATATTGTGTGATGCTGTTGATGTAATGAACAATATTGTGTGATGCTGTTGATGAAGCCAATTCTATGTATTGAAGTAATATGATCCAGTAGCAATGTTTTTTATTGAAACTATATTGTATAGGTAGGGGCAGTTTATTATCATATATTCCACGAACTGTTACAGCTATAGTCTCGGCTGAAACGACCTGGAAACACAGATAAGTACAGCATTTCTTAAGTAGATACCATTTCTTAGTGATATGTTCATATTTGATTTTTCAGTACATCAATCGAAGTAAATCATTTAGTGTCAGGCAATTGGAGTAAAGCGCCTTGCCAAATGAAACATTGCTAGTTTTGATAACGCTAACGTACTTTGCCAAACAATAACTTCTTTTACCTGTGTATCTTTCAATCAGAAACATTTCCAATAGCAAGGACGTATGGTCGAATTAATTTCAAGAGAAATTAAGAAGCAATTCTGCATCATAATAACTTATATTTCACTCAGTTTTAAATCCGAAAAAGGCATTATTGCATACCGCCTAATGATATTCTACACACTTAATCAGTATCATACCCATGTAGAGATGAGGAGATTCCATATCGGTCATGATCTAGCTGAAAGACATGCTTGCCTTTTCATGCGCAAGACTTCAGAAGCATTAATGTATCTTTCTCAGTGTGAACAGCTAATTATCCTGTAACTCTGTGGGTTAATCCAAAGCAGCCACATTCTATAGTCATTGTTCATATTTATTATATGGACTTAAAAGAAATAAAATCTCCAAATCATCAGTCTGGTTTATTAGGGTGACTTCATAGAAATCGAATTCTTATTATTCAGTTTTATTTGGTAGAAGTCATGGAATTCGAATCCCGAAGTCATCTTTTAGGTTCATTTCGGAGACTTCATAGAAACTGAATTCCGAAGTTATATATATATATATATATATATATATATATATATATATATATATATATATATATATATATATATATATATATATATATATATATATATATACATAGATTTACTTGAGAAACATCATATAAATTGAATCACAAAGCAATCATTAAGATTTCATAGAAATTCAATCCACAAGTCGTCATTCAGATTTATTAGGGAGACTTTATAGATTTATGCAAGTTTCTTCATAGAAATTGAATCTCGAAGTCACAATTCTGACTTCATAGTAATCGAATCGCAAATACATCGTCTGGATGAGCCAATAAATTTATTTTGATTAGTTTAAATGCTATTTCAGTTTTAGTTAAGTTATATTCATGCTGTTCTTATTTATTCATTCTTCTACGTCTATAATTCTTGATTTTTTATATTTTTTTATTTTCAATCATTTATTGTTTATTTGCTTTCTTAATGCACTTCATTTATTTACGCTCTGGTTGCACTGCATAAATCTAAGGCAATGCAAATGTAACATATCTATCGCCATACAAGTTTTGTAAAAATATAAATAAATAATGAAAACAGTCAACACCTAAAGTGTCAAAACCTAAAACTCATACATTCCTGATCATTTGAGGTATTCACATTCATCTGAATCCTAAAATATTCTGATCCTTAGTGTGTTTTATTCTACCACTAACACGATTGTATTGAGTTCCAGTACAATAGACCAACAATAGAACAAGAAATGACATGTCATGAAATACGGTCCGAGGCTTTGTCTGCGTCTTGGTCTGCTTGACATTATTAATAAGGAGTTTTGAGTATTATCGTCAATACGCTTATTTTGACATACCATTTCAAGCGACATATCGTAGAAGCGTTTCTTCTATGGATTAGAAGTGAGTTCCTTTCCCTTCACATCATTTTCTTGCAATAATCAATAATTCTAAGGATACTGAGTAAATATGAAAGTATTTTGATGTCAAATTACAATAATTTATGATACATTTTCTAATAATCTCTTGAGTTATATTGTGGGAGTATTGAGTGAGGGTAAAATAGGAACTATGGCACTTTCATGTTGAAAAGTGACACGGCCCTATAGGGGCAAGATTCATATGGACAATGGGAATTAGCATTACAGAAAGGGTCCCCGCACAATAGGGACAAATTTATTTTAACATGGGTGACGTCACGGTTCGGGACACTGCGGAATAATGGTAACAATGTTGCAAGTGGCTGACTGCGGTCGGGCGGAGCAGTGTTGCAAGTGGGTGACCTGAATATTCGTTAATCTAGGGACAATAGAGACATAGACAGAGATGTGGTTAGAGACAGGGTTAGAGACATAGAAATATAGACATATATAGATTTGTGGATATAAATCTCATAAGTCTATCACATAAACTCATTTTAAAAAATTTAGGCAATAAAGAATAAATATATTTTCGAGGCAATGGAGTGACCCTGAAAAGTACTTTTAATTTTGTTTTGTTTACACCATTCAGTTAACACAGAGGGCATTGCACTGATCTCCTTCTCTTCCTCAAACTTCGACTGACCTCTGGACCGTAGATTAAGACTCAATTCAGAAAGTCTTGTATCACCACATTGGTCCTTCGTTTCGAAAGGGCTATCTAGGTGATCAGTGTGATGGCCCATGATGATAGTGCGGGTTGATAGAAACAAACGACAATACAAAGAAGCAAAATGGTCTTGGAGAGAAGGAGGACAGTGAAACGCAACCGGTGACGGTTCTTTTAGACATTGTTTGCAACGCTAAGGAGTCTCTACGAAATGTATCAGAATTTAATACGACCCAAGAGAAAAAGACCTTCCCATGCCAAAAACTCCAACCCCATTAACATTCCCACTACCAACCCTAGTAATTTTGACCAAATCAGCGTCAGCAACAGGTCGAGAAGTAGGCCTTGGCCGGCGCAAAGGGATAAGGCAGTTAAAGCTAATTACATCTACTTCCTGAATTTGTTTTTCTTTAATACAAAAAAAAACAAAGAAAAAGAAAAAAAAACACCCAACGGTCCATTTCCGGGCTTCCCATCTCTCTCAAAATAAGACTACTCAATGTCTACTAAATCAAATAAAACTCATATTCCTAATTTTCCCATGATGGACGTGTGAGAGTGTGTAAGTGTAGGTCATTATAAAAATCAAAGCAAGAGACACGTTTTTCTTTCTGAACTATTCTATTACAAATTACAAACCATTTTCACAACACATCGCTTTAAAACGTTAATAGACGTCTTTGTCTTATCACTCACTGTTTTCTTTAATTACTTCACTATCACAGATTATTTTTCTCTTCTCTTCTTCCTCACCCTTTTCTCGTCTTTCTTTCTTCTTTTTCTGTACAAGTTCTGAATTCTTCATTTCCGATCCGTACCTCGTCTTCATGTTCTAAATACCTCTCCCACTCCCGCAACTGTTGTTTTTTGGGGGGCAGTCTGAAGATCAATGTCCTTTCTCATGACAATGTTAACAGGTACCTTGACATTTGTCTCTTTTTGAGACTGTTGTACTTAGACGTTGTGGACATCCAAAACACCAATGTCATTTCTTGTGACAGATATAGCAAATATCTTGACTTCTATCTCTGAAGAAAACCTTCGGATGTCAATACGAAATGGTGAGAAGAGAAAGCTTCAGTTAAAACGTATATTGTTGCAAGGGATGTCTTCACACAATGCCGTTTGACTAAACACCATCATCATAGCCACAGTTGGACCACAGTTGGCTATAGGATTGAAGTTGTTCTTATAAGGTTGAACGCCATATTTCAGCACAAGATAGGCTATACATGGCGGCCAGTATTAATGGTAGAGGAAGATCCCTGGAAAACTCCGGGAAAAACCACCGACCCACGAGAAGCCAGTGGCAGGCTTTCTCACTTACCCTCGTTAGCCGATTCTGGACTCGAACTCACGTAGACAGAGGTGAAATAACAGTGATCCGTAACGGTCATCGCTTTAGACCATTCAGTATTTAGTATGACTTTTGCAAGAAATCATCTTATGTCATTCTGTACAAAGCGTTCCACGATGATGGCTTCTAACGATATGTACAACTCTTTGAATTCATCTTTGTCTACTGGATTTTGGCAGCAAGAAGAATAGCCACTATCTGCTTCTGTTTCATATATTTATTTATAATAGCCAGAAACATATTCACTTCATTTGATTTGGCGTCCTGTTGATATTGTGATGTGTAGGAAACTTACATATTTCGCACACCTTTGTCATTTAGAATCCGCGATTAAAGAGTATGAAACAGTTTGAAACTCACGCCCATTCCTATCAAACTGTATTACTTGGTTTTAGTGAAAACAATATTAATCTTGATTACACTTTTCATTACGAAAGACATAAAGGAAAACAGGATGGAACACATTCGTCTGAGACAAAACGTAACATTTGATCAATTCATAGTGCAGATGAATGTGTTCAACGTCGATGTGTTCCATCAATGTTGTAGGGCGTTCAGTGTGGAATCGAGCATATTTCAGTGGAGAATCGAGCGTATTTCCACATCGAAGGATACAACGAACATCCATCGGTGAATTTGATTAGCTCGATTCAAAGGTTCCATGTGTACCACACAGTATTGTTCAGCTATGCTTTTGAACTCTGTTGGAAAACACCAGTGGTTGTTAAGTAATAACATATCATGATATAAATATCCTTGAAATTTTCAAACAATCTTTGGGTTTTTTAAATTCCAGTCATGCACATAATATGATCATATCTCCCCCTCCCGCCTTTCTTTGTATTCTCTTGTGTTGAGTTTTGCAGATGTAATCAAACACAAACCTTTAACTGAATCTAGGCAGCTTAACAGGCGATGGGACTGAGCTGGTATGATGTCTACTTTATTATGGGGTATGAACTTCTTTAATTGCTCTGATTCATACAATTTGATAATAACAGAAGCTTCTATCAAAGTAGTCGATATCTTCAAGGTCTATGAATAATTGACGAAATTTTTCACTTCAGAGCCATAAAATGTCTACGTCAGATCGATAATACTTTAACGTTTCTTCCTTAAAATCAACAGGTCCCAATGAAAGGAATCATACCAAGCCAGAATCTCGTGTTCTGTTCTCATGCCGTCGGGACATTGATCCAAAACTTCTGACAAATTTCCGGAGCACGACCTTTTGATTGTCTTTGGTAATGAAAAAGTGTGGACAATGGCCTTTAATCTTTCATCTAATTTCAAATGGCCAAATAGCCCGTTGAATCTTTAAAATATATGTGTCCTATCTTAAAGAAAATGCTTTTGGCTAAGTTCAATATGATTGAATTATGTTCTTTGTTCCGAATTTCAAACAAATGGTACATTCAGAATAACAATGAGCTTTCGCCATAATGTATCGATGACAGGTCCAGATGCAATGTACCTCATAAACATTATTACTTTTGAATTATAAAAATGGAAAGCAAGGATGTAAAAAAGAAACTAATGATGAACATTAAGTGACCTTAAAAAGTTAAATGCTTGTGTACCTTGTCTTCAATACAAACGATAAGTTTGGGGTTGAAAATATCTGCCAGTGCTTTAAATCAATTCTGATAAATTTGTAACATTGTCACATTTGCCACTAAACTTTCTTTTACATACTAGATGACGGTATTGTTTCAATATTACAAGTACAACTCTTGACTTCAGAAAGTAACATTCTTCCTTACGTTTGGAGATGTAGCTCACTAATTATGGTCCCAATATCAGTATCTTCAAGCTATGCATTGGTCAGGTCAGTATTAATTCAACAGCAATATCTTCATTCTATGCATCGGGTATGTCAGTGTCCAGTCAGTGTTGAGCTGGCGAATTCGCAACATTTGCAGCAAACTTCTAAATGAAACATTAGGTAGAAAGGTTTAGTGTAAATTTTAAATTTAATATAGTCAACATGTACTCCCGCCCCTACATACACACTGTGTCAATGGTCGGTGGGAATAATAGATTAACTTTGTATATAAGATGACAATAGGGGAATAGGAAACAAAAGTGTGCTGAATAGTAGAGATGGGGTGTTGACAGAGCATAAATGGCTGCCTAATAGCAAATATCGTGTGTTGGTAGTACATTACTGGGTGCTGAATAGCAAATATGGGTGTTGGTAGAACATTATTGGGTGCTGAATAGCAAATATGGGGTGTTGGTAGTACATTACTGGGTGCTAAAAAGCAAATATGGGGTATTGGTAGTACATTATTGTGTGCTGAATAGCAAACATGGTGTGTTGGTAGTAGGTTACTGGGTTCTGAATAGCAAATATGGGGTGTTGGTAGTACATTACTGGGTGCTAAATAGCAAATATGGGGTGTTGGTAGTATATTACTGGGTGCTGAGTAACACATATGGGGTGTTGGTAGTACATTACTGGGTGCTGAATAGCAAATATGGGGTGTTGATAGTACATTACTGGGTCCTGAATAGCAAATATGGGATGCTGGTTGTACATTACTGGGTGCTGAGTAGCAAATATTGGGTGTTGGTAGTACATTACTGGGTGCTAAATAGCAAATAGGAGGTGTTGATAGTACATTATCGGGTGCTAAATAGCAAATATGTTGTGTTGGTAGTACATTACTTGGTGCTGAATAGCAACGATGGTGTGTTGGTAGTACATTACTGGGTGCTGAATAGCAAATATTGGGGGTTAGTAGTACACTACTAGGTGCTGAATAGCAAATATGGTGTGTTGGTAGTACATTATTGGGTGCTGAATAGCAAAATGTGGTGTGTTGGTAGTACATTAGTGAGTGCTGAATAGCAAATATTGGGTGTTGGTAGTACATTACTGGTTTCTGAATAGCAAATATGGGGTGTTGGTAGTGCATTACTGGGTCCTTAATAGCAAATATGGGGTGTTGGTAGTACATTAGTGGGTGCTGAATAGCAAATATCGGATGTTGGTAGTACAATAATGGGTCCTGAATAGCAAATATGTGGTTTTGGTAGTAAATTAATGGGTGCTGCATAGCAAATATTGGGTGTTGGTAGTACGTTACTGGGTGCTGAATAGCAAATATGGGGTGCTGGTAGTACATTTCTGGGTGCTGAATAGCAAATTTGGGGTGTTGTTAGTACATTACTGGGTGCTGAATAGCAAATATGGGGTGTTGGTAGTACAACACTGGGTGCTGAATAGCAAATATGAGGTGTTATTAGTACATTATTGGGTGCTGAATAGAAAATATGGGTTGGTGGTAGTACATTATTGGGTGCTGAATAGCAAATATTGGGTGTTAATAGTACATTACTGGGTGCTGAATAGCAAATATGGGGTGTTGGTAGTACATAAAAATTGGTTGCTGAATAGCAAATATGGTGTGTTGGTAGTACGTTGCTGGGTGCTAAATAGCAAATATGGGGTGTTGGTAGTACATTACTGCATGCTGAAAAGCAAATATGGGGTATTGGTAGTACATTACTGGGTACTGAATAGCAAATATGGGGTTTTGGTAGTACATTACTGTGTGCTGAATAGCAAATATGGGATGTCGTTAGTACATTACTGGGTGCTGAATAGCAAATATGGGGTGTTGGTAGTACATAAAAATTGGTTGCTGAATAGCAAATATGGGGTGTTGGTAGTACGTTACTGGGTGCTGAATAGCAAATATGGGGTGTTGGTAGTACATTACTGAGTGCTGAATAGCAACGATGGTGTGTTGGTAGTACATTACTGGGTGCTGAATAGCAAATATTGGGGGTTAGTAGTACACTACTAGGTGCTGAATAGCAAATATGGTGTGTTGGTAGTACATTATTGGGTGCTGAATAGCAAAATGTGGTGTGTTGGTAGTACATTAGTGAGTGCTGAATAGCAAATATTGGGTGTTGGTAGTACATTACTGGTTTCTGAATAGCAAATATGGGGTGTTGGTAGTGCATTACTGGGTCCTTAATAACAAATATGGGGTGTTGGTAGTACATTAGTGGGTGCTGAATAGCAAATATCGGATGTTGGTAGTACAATAATGGGTCCTGAATAGCAAATATGTGGTTTTGGTAGTACATTAGTGGGTGCTGCATAGCAAATATGGGTTGTTGGTAGTACATTACTGGGTGCTGAGTAGCAAATATGGGGTGTTGGTAGTACATTACTGGGTGCTGAATAGCAAATATGGGGTGTTGGTAGTACATTACTGGGTGCTGAATAGCAAATATTGGGTGTTGTTAGTACATTACTGGGTGCTGAATAGCAAATATGGGGTGTTGGTAGTACAACACTCGGTGCTGAATAGCAAATATGAGATGTTAGTACATTATTGGGTGCTGAATAGAAAGTACGGGTTGTTGGTAGTACATTATTGGGTGCTGAATAGCAAATATTGGGTGTTTGCAGTACATTACTGGGTGCTGAATAGCAAATATGGGGTGTTGGTAGAACATAAAAATTGGTTGCTGAATAGCAAATATGGGGTGTTGGTAGTACGTTGCTGGGTGCTGAATAGCAAATATGGGGTGTTGGTAGTACATTACTGGGTGCTGAATAGCAAATATGGGGTGTTGGTAGTACATTACTGGGTGCTGAATAGCAAATATGGGGTTTTGGTAGTACATTACTGTGTGCTGAATAGCAAATATGGGGTGTTGTTAGTACATTACTGGGTGCTGAATAGCAAATATGGGGTGTTGGTAGTACATTACTGGGTGCTGAATAGCAAATATGGGGTGTTGGTAGTACATTACTGTGTGCTGAATAGCAAATATGGTGTATTAGTAATACAGTACTGGGTGCTGAATAGCAAATATGGGGTGTTGGTAGTACATTACTGGGTGCTGAATAGCAAATATGGGGTGTTGGTAGTACATTACTGGGTGCTGAATAGCAAATATGGGGTGTTGGTAGTACATTACTGGGTGCTGAATAGCAAATATGGGGTATTGGTAATACAGTACTGGGTGCTGAATAGCAAATATGGGGTGTTGGTAGTACATTACTGGGTGATGAATAGCAAATATTGGATGTTAGTAGTTCATTACTAGGTGCTGAATAATTGCTTAATATGTATTGATCAGTAAAAGATATATGAATCCTATGGACATTTGACATTAAATTTTCGCATGGGAGACCAGAGAGTACCACCATGTTAAATTTTCGTTGGATGTTATAGTGCCAAGCCCATCTTTCCATCACATACAACATAGTGCCATTTCCATTTTAAATTACTTTTTTAAGGTAGGGTGTCAATTGTCAGGCTACCTTGTCATATTTGAAACCAATTATTATATTCTCAATGTCAAATTACAATGAGAAGCCATACAAACCCATACTGTTACAGAAGTAACATTTCCTGCCAATAAAATCCCCTTGTGTTAAACACATTGTAACATTTATTTTAAACAGAATATTTCAGCATGACCTTAAAATTCCAAACATTTAGGTTGAAGGACGGATAAAAGTTCATTGTAGAATTTCGAATCTTGATCCTTTGAGTACCGACCTATTCTGCTAAAGAATAAAAATGGGTCAGTTTTCTTAGTATCTAGATCAAACATAACGATGTTCAGAGAAATTAAAGAAACAAATTTTCCATTCATTCCATGCAAATTAGTCCACGTCATATTATTTATTATCCGCTAAAAGTAAAAAAAATAACAGAAGTAAATATGTAATAAACAGAACAATCATGAAAATAGATAGATGTAAATAATGAAGTCTACTTATTACATGCTCTTGCGCGAACAACAGTAACAATACTTTCTAAACAATTTGACAAAACAAATTATAGAACCTAAGATATAATGAAACCGAAAAATGTTTATATAAGAAAAATAGTAGGAAGAGATTTGGAGATATATTTACTAAACTTATTAAAAATATTCCAGGACTAGCTCGTTAAGTTGCGCCAATTGCACTGAATGAAGCAAAAGCTTTTACAAATGGAGGTGCATCTGAAACTGCCATGGAACAAACAATATCTAACAAAATAAAAGTCGCACCACAAAGCGGTGTAACAATCAAGCAAGCTATTTCAGAAATTGCACCAGCAAAAGAAACATTTGATTCTAGAGAAGAGGACGTATTTGTACTGCCTCGCAAAGCAATGTTGGAAGTTCAAATCTATCTCCATATAACGATAATAAGAGATATACGTTTAATTTTGTCGATGTTTTAGTAAATAAGCTTTTATTATCCCAGTTTCGGATAAAACCGGGACATCAATGACTGTTGCGTTACAACAAATAATAACAACCACAGAAAGAAATAAAATCTGAACTGATCAAGGAGTAGCATTTTTTAATAAAAAATGGACAAGATTTTGGATGTAAATAAAATTTAAAAATACATCACTGGAAATGAGTGGAAAAGCGTCATTCACGAGCGATTTAATCGCATACTAAAGAAACAAATTCATAAATATTTGACCGCCTTAAGTACGAATAAATATATTGACAATTTACATAAAATTGTTGACGAATATATAAATAAGAAATACCAAATTATTAATAATGTCGCCAAAGGACATGATTGCAATTCCAAAATTAGCCAATGATAATATATACATTAGACAAATTTAAAGATGGTAATAAAATTAGAATATCTTTGACGAAAAAAAAAGGTTATACTCATAACTGAAGCGATGAAGTATATGTTGTTGATAAAGTACTTTTAAAAATACCAGTTACATATTCGTTAAAAGATAGCCTATAACTAACAGTTTTTACGAACAAGAACTTCAGAAAACAGAACAAAATATATTTGTTAATGAAAACTTTATTAAAAAGCGAGGCAACAAAAGTTTTATTAAATGGCGTCGGTATAGTAACAAATTTAATAGCTGGGTACCAACTGAGTTAAATTCATTGACTGATTAATATTATGGTAAATTTGTTCGTATTTTATTAATACTGACTTACATTTTACTGGTTTGCATAGTGAAATTAAATGTAATTTTTCTGCCTTATCGATTGACTTTAAATTAAATATTTTAACAAAAATAGAATCGTGATTTATATTTCTTTGTTGTCCAGGCATTCTTACGTTTAGAACTTTGCCAAGATATGTTATGTCTGGCAAACACTAAAATTAAAATTTAATATTATTTGGCAATATGGTAAATAATATCATATCGCCGGTCTCCTTAATTTCTTTTTCTAACAACATCATCTTCGTCATTGTCGTCATAGTTATAGAAAATATATTTTTCACTATAACCAGCACATCAATCATCTGTAATATTTTCTAATGTAACATTTGAAACTGATGCAAAATCTCCCGAAGCCAGTGTCTCAACAAGCTCATTTATAATAATAATTATAATAATCTTTTTTTTTTGATTATTAAATAATATGTTTGGTGAAATAAATATCATCAGCGAGTAAATATACTGAACCAGAAAGAACTATCTGAGACAGTTCGAAATTGAGTCTTGATATTATGATAATATTAGGTGGCTCTGACAAATTTTTGTTAATAGCAGCAGACAAAATAAAACTGGATACAAATAAGATGATGATAGTACGATTTAATCGCGATGATTTCATGGAAATTAGTCACAATTTTCTTACTCTGAATGATATAGAGATATTATTAGTTATCGTATCTAAAGATATATTTGTCAAATGTCATCATGAACCTTATCGATCTATCATCTACAAATACTATTGCATGTGAATGAATTTTAAGGTGTTTTGCAAAAGCTGTTAGTGATTTAAATTTTATTTCTTCAAAAGTTTCGAGATTTATAGAGATACTTGATTTTGGATTTTTAAAATTAGAAACATCACAACAAGTTCTATATCTAGTGGGTTTTTTTGGCGTAACCACATCTAAATTGTCCAAAAAACGATTATGTTTTAATTTTATCAATATGGTCAATAACTAAAAGATCAGGTATTATTCCGATAAAAGTTTCATAAACGAAACGATGACTATAATAACCAACAAAGTCTGATTTAGTTCCTCTAACTTTCACAGGTAAACATCAATCTTTCTCTAACTTTCCAACAACTTTTTCAGTTCTTATATGCCTAATTCCCTTATCATTTACCTCGCATAAATTAAACATTAGATAAGCTTGAAATTCATATTGTAATTCTAACTTTTTAATAGTATCTACAGCAGCTGCACCATTTGCTCCATATACTTGTTGACCTTCTGGAATATCGCCAACAAACAAGGTATCAATAAAATCTTTTCTAAACATTTCAATTCTTCCTGTATCATCACCTTTCACTGAAATTAACATATCAGCAGGAGTAGGTACACCAATAGATATACATATACTATATTGATCAAAGAAACTTAATGCTATTTGCGGCATATAAGTTGTACATTAGATGTATATGATAACTTTCTTGGTCTTCTGGTGTCAGTGGCGTATATTTCACGATTGGAGCATATTTAATGAAACTTCTCTACCTAACAAAGATTACAAAGATGCTTCATTTAAAACTATGTCGTTCTGACAAAACAAAATGGATCTATCGGTACGCGTATTATGACAGGTAAAGAAATTAAATTCGTACTCTACCTTACTCTACTCTACTGTATGATAGTATTGTTTGTATTAAACTATTATTTCTGCCCACTATTATCAAGATTCTACTACAGAATCCAGGGATGCGCCGTCTGTCATGTCTGGTATATATTTATAATTCTATATATGTATATATATATATATATATATATATATATATATATATATATATATATATATATATATATATATATATATATATATATATATATATATATATATATATATATATATATAACCGAACTTAAAGCTCAGTGTTAGAATGTTGGATTCTCGTAATGATGCTCTGATTTCGATTCCCATCGTGGACGAAATCGTTTGGTAGACTCTGTACGTCATTTTAGAAAGTGAGGGGGTCCTGAGAAATACCTCGACATCAAACAAACAAAATACACTTGTTCCGCTTTTGCACTCTCCAGTTGTTGCCCTGGTGGGAGGGTTACAACATTTGTTGGACGTAGATAATACTCCCCTGCTAGGATAAGTTAAGATAAGTTTGTGCTGTCTGTAAAAACAAACATAAACAGCGGGATGATGTGAGGTCGTGACTTTATTATTTCACTAACGGGGTACCCCACACCAACGCTATTCGAAAAGAAACTTCGCTAGACTAAACTAAACCTAATTAGGTTCCTGGTCACAACAAAGACCTTTAAATAGACAGCCATATGTGTTTCTAAAAATTTCGGTTACGGATAGTTAGGCATTCTATGGAGGGTAATGTTCTAACAAAACTGAAGAGATTCGTTGGCCACTAAAATGTCTTACATCTACAATAAACTGCCCTCTAAGTTTATAAATTTTCGTCTTGTATATTTATATACTTCGCCTTGGATGTATATCCGAAAGAGACTCTTGGAACCTCATTAGGTTTATTCGACATAAGTCGTGGAGTGTTAGACCGAATGTCATGCTGCTATTTATTTTTGTCTTTTGGTTTAATAATATAGTTATGAAATAAAATACGACTATATTATCAATAAATACCATCACAATTATCTGCACAATCAGCTATTCTCATATCATTTTCAGTCACGAACATACTGAGCAATTTTTTGGTGATATATGGTAAGCAACATTTTTATACATTCGTTTATTATTTTAGATTTTATACCAGTATAACCTTGAGGCTGATTTGATTGAATTAAATCTCTTACAAAATATGTTTGTCAAATCAAATCCAATATGACGTACTGGATTATAAAATGACATTATATATAATATTTCAATTATTTAACATGACATTTTATCTAATAAGTATGAGACTGTAAAAAAGTAGAAGTAGTTGATCATCCTCTATCAGAGAACCCCACCCCAACTCTGAACAAAACATATTTTGTCAGAAAGTTATTTTAAGCTAAACGACTACTGTTGATAAAAAAATGTTATAATATATGGTTTTGGGGGCCAGGGATGCTCTGGGACAGAATCATCAATTATCCCCTACTACTCATGGATGTGTTTGGGTTTAGAGGTTTTCAAGTAATAAATCATGTGGGTTTGAAATTCATTCATTACCCTGATTCACATAGTGAGAATTAATGGTTTTCTTTTGAATGTTGGATGACTCATGCATTCTAGGCTGTCATACGGTATTTCATTAATATGAATGTATTTATATTTAATGGTTTGAAAAGAATAGATTTCTTGTATCCTAAAGATCGTATTCATTTCTTCTGATATGAGATGTGTGAAGTAAATTATCTGTCTTAAATGATTTGCATCGTGTATGCTGATAATTGATTTTTCTATGTCTAAAAATGTATGTCAATGAATCGCTAATTCTTCAATTAGCATACAAAGGACCGGGAGTGAATTTCATTAATTAATTTGTGTAATTAAGTTGCAAATTGTTTTCACGTGTCTATTATTAAATAAATATCTTTTGCATGATTTTGTTTATTCTAAAATTCAATTCTAAATTTATTCAACATTGTATAAAAGCTGATTACGTAAAGGCCCTCTCTGTTAGACAAATTAATTATCCCAAAATCTATATGGTCTAAAGATTACTAAGCATTTCCATTTAGTGAAGGAAAAATAAATTTCATTTCAGCCATATGCCATACAAAAAGTTATAAGCGCTATCATATTTTAAAGGATTATTGACTAAACTGTGATTATATATACGTAAACATGTGATATACTGTACAAAATATCTGTACCAGTCTTGCTTGTTGGGCAGATACTTGTTTATATTAACAAGCACGAACTGCCCGTTCATATTCACTTATTGTTACTTGTTTATTAAATATATGCATTATGTCCAATTAGATGTTAATGTCAAATTGAAATCTCTGAATATTACATATGGCCATCAATATAACTAAAACTTTCGTCATAGATTACCAGACAACAAAGGAGAAAAATGATCAAAGCATAAGTCTTTCATCCCAGAATTACTATAAAACGTAAGGGGAAAAAAGATGAAAGGTTAAGAAGACATTTAAACACACCACGAGTAGGTCAGCTAATAGGAACAATTCCTATACCATCATCATAAATGAATCATTCCGCGATGTTTCTAATGACGTGCCGTTTATTTCTTAATCAATTGAAAGTAACAACTTTCCTGTCACTCAAGAACATTTAAGCTAGATACTTTCCAGTTGCTCATGACGATTGCCTCTTTGTGTACATAAATAGTCTATTAAGCAAATGTTCATTACAATTTTTGAACATTGATTATGCGATATGACCAGAATATGTACTGGAAACTTTGAGCAATTTGACCTCAGTAAGGCAATGAATAATTTATCAATAGAGCACCGACCACAAATTGTAAGGTATTAATCAGAAGTGATTAATATAAGTGACTATTTAAATCATATATATTATTTAATTTTCTAAAGTATAAGAGAATAAGATTGATGCACATTTTTATTAACAGAAAGGAGAAACACGATAGGCCTCCTCCTCGGTAAATGGACATCGAACAAAACCTCGAAGAAATATTATATTAAACTCCGTAACTTTAATGAATTGCCACAAATGGCAGATAAAGCTCTATGAAATAAGACAAGAATGTAGCCGTTAAAGTCCAGACGATCACGTTGATTTCTTCCTGCAGCCAGAATGGTAATACATTTCAGGAATTAAGGAAAAATGTATCCTGCAGAAAGCAAACTTTGCAAAGGTTATCATTTGGAACTCCTCTATATTTCTGTTTGGAGGTTATCAGGGTACATATCCCGTAGTCTAGTTATATTACACAAATCGAGCAGAACTGATCAATCAGCTCGTTTGTCATAGCCATAATACAATATTCTTTATAAGTGCTAATGAAGAACTGGCGAAAAGTTAATGGAAACCGTGACACTACTTGCTACAAGATAATGTATCTTGATCATTTCTGACAGTACATATTACATTACTCGTTCTTTGATAGTTGTGCATTCACCTTTAAAGGTCTGTGCTTAATTCGTTACATAATGTTACACTTACGCGCTTTTCTTTGTATCGATCTTCCGCTTTTAGTTGCGGCTTATGCACTATTAGTTTTAAAACCGAAGAGGGCCAAACTAAATTAGAGAATGGCAAATGTAAATTTCATTCTCAATAGTAACAAGTATATGAACTGAATCGAATTGTCTCGTGACGGCAAATCAATTAAAAATATTATTCCTGGAGAAAGAGGATAACACTCATTTGCGTTAGATAAGAATGAGATAAATGCTCTCGAAATTAGCAGATATCGATTGTTCTTTTAAGTATTCCTTATTGTGTATTCCATGAAATCGTTGGCACTGCGTACAATTCGCATAGCAGATAGTGTAGTTGATATTACGCTGTCATATCACAGCATGCATATTTAGTAGTAAATTGTTTTCGGAATTTTAACCTAAAATATTTCTATTGGATCAACTGGAAAATAATTCCAAAACCCTGTGGAAACTAGAGAATATCGATCCGATAGTTCCGTGTGGAAACTATATAATCCATATCCGATAATACCCTGTGTAAATTATACAATATCAATTTCACAATACCTTGTTTAAACTATATAATATCGATTCCATGACAATGCCTATAAAATCTGAAAACTATTATTTGAAAACTAAAGGATGGCTTGCCTTATTTTAATACAGAAATGCAGAGAGTGGATATGGCTTAAACAATGGGATTAAAATCAAAATCAGTACACTACTTCTGTGCACGGTGTATCAAAAATAGCCACAGCATTCCGAATGAATGGCGAAAACGACGTACTCAACGATTGTCCAACCAATATTAAATCCCTGTCTCATACTATAATAACATTAATTTTGTTTGATATCTACAGTAAGGTAGACTTCAAAACTAAATAAGTTTTTCATTGTTCACCAGGACACAGATTTACTGGGCATCACAATCGGCATTCAGTCATTTTTGCAAAACATCATACAGATTTATAGAAAGGGGTGTGGACGGTATAATAGTTTGTGTGATAGTTTCAAACTACTTATGTGATTAGATTTAAAACATTTAATACATTGTTGTGCTTGTGGCCAGAGAAGTTTCTCGTCAAACGTCTATGTGGCCGATATCAATGACACACAATGTGATTGATTTTTAGAATGGTTTTATATTTTTAGATTGCCATGTTTATCCTCAAAACCTCTAAACCATGGAATAACTCACACATTACAGTTTTTGTTATGATTTTAAATACTTGCCGGGTTTTGTAGTACCAACTAACGTCTTAGTTTTGGGTCAGGTCATAACTGCATGGGTACATATACGTGCCAACTGTGGCTACTACGGTGGTGTGCTAAAAATCGGTAGAGTGTGAAGATGAGCCCTACAAATGTCGCAGTAGAACCAGCCCGCTAGAGCAAGCACATTTGGTCATATTTCGTCGGACAAGAGAGAACCAGGCTAGGGAATCGGAAAAGGGTAGGGATATGGTATTTCGTCGACCAAAAGACCGGCGCTAGAAGGCTCATCCAAGAAACACAGAGATCTTGCGGTAATATAGGTTTTACCTGAAAGTGAGCTTAACTCTTCTTTCATCATTTCACACTGTTATTTCTCTATGTTGATCTCGATCAGATTACGATGCGACCCGGCGGCAAGTCTGCGAGCCAGTGGGCGACTCTGCGACCATGTCAGCGACCAGGGTAAGACCAGTCGGAAACCCTTCGACACAGTGGGTGACACGTTCTGCGGCACAACGGGCGACTGCCACCAGGTCTGCGAAATATTCGGCGACCAAGCGACAATGTGGGCGACCAGAGGAAGACCAATTGGCGACGATGCGACCAAGAAGGCGATATGTTCTGCGAAAGTGGGCGACGGTAACCAGTTTTACGAAATAGTGACTGCGACCAAGACTGCGACACGATCGGCGACAGAAACCAAAAATAAGTCGGTATCCAGGTAAGGTAGAAATCTGTCACACACTGGAGCGCCAATCCTCAGACAGATTTAGCGGGTTATTGCTCCTAATACAAGACCTATCCTAAAGAACCAGAGAACTTTGACACATTTACTAAGACTAAAAACGCAGTTTGTTACGAAAGTAACAGATTTAAGATTGTAGATTTAAGATATAATTAAAAATCAGTAACGTGATGGTTATCGTGATGTGGATTATCATCAGTGTTCAAGTTATCGTGGTGATGACATATCATCAATGGCAAAGTTATCGAGACAAGGACAGGTCGTCAATGGTGAGGTTATTGACATGAAAATGCTCATCCGCAGTGAGGTTGTCATGATGAAAAGATTCAGTAGTGAGATTATTTTGAAAAAAAAAAGCAATCATGAGTAGCAAGATTATCGTGATAAAAACAATCAGCAGTGAGATTATCGTGATAAAAACAATCAGCAGTGAGATTATCGTGATAAGTACAATCATTAGTAGTGAGATTATCGTGATAAGTACAATCATTAGTAGTGAGATTATCATGATGAGTGCAATTGAGATAATTGTGATGACAATCATCAGTGGTGAGGCTAACGTAATGAGGAACAGAATGAGTGGTGAGGCTAATGTAATGAAGAACATCATGAGTGGTGAGGCTAATGTAAATGAGGCTAACATAATGAGGAACAGAATGAGTGGTGAGGCTAACGTAATGAGGAACAGAATGAGTGGTGAGGCTAACGTAATGAGGAACATCATGAGTGGTGAGGCTAACGTAATGAGGAACATCATCAGTGGTGAGGCTAATGTAATGAGGAACATCATCCGTGGTGAGTTAAACATGATAGGGACAAGTCGCCATTGTGAATTTAGTATAAAAAGGATAGAAAGAAAAAATCCAGGTAACCAAATTACACAGACACGCACATACGAACAATATCTTTTGCACTCAAGATTCATAACATAAAGCTGTGTGGTTTGGATATTGCAAAGGATTTAAAATTATATATTCTTAAAAAAAGAACATTTTTCTTGTGAGATTGTAATTCCTACCAATCTCAATAAAATGCTGAAATAAAGTTTTACGTTTTATTTATGCTTTTGCAAAGATACTACTTTTTCAAAGGTCTGTTATATTAAAGTATAAGAGACATCTTTCCCTGTGAACGGAACCAATTCTTTATTTTTGATAGAGGCATTAATGCATTATTTGCACAATGGAGACGCTCCCTTTAAGAATACGTGCCAAGAAAACGTACATATATTTGATTCAAGAGTTACGTATTTCTAGTTCGCCACAGTTATACGCTTGTAAATTAATCTTGGGCGGCAAACTTTTCTTTTACTAATGATCACTGTTTTTGTAATCAATATACCAAAAAATCTCAGAGCAATTAAAGTACAAGCAACTGATGGAGCATCTACCTCGATAACGCATGCTTTTAAGCAGCCATGGAGATTCGTTGTAAATATTATTTCATCTCACGTAAATCTCATTACAAACATATGGTAAATACGAACATCACAGAGCACAGTACGAAATCACTGTAAAATACAACCTTGATTATCTACAATGCGTGTTGAAGCCGGCATGATTCTAATCATTTGTAGCGTTTTTACTAAGTTCTCTCTGTATTGATTGGATTGGTGACAGCCGCTCTCACTTAAACACGTAAATTTCCCGAAGGGGAGGGGCAAACATTTGAAACAAGTATGGGGGGCGATCTGATGCACTTCATGCTGATAAAACCAGGAAGTTTAGTAGAATTCAACAAATAATTTATTTCTCTGAAAGAGTTAAAATATAAAGAAAGAACTTTCAATTAAATCCTAATTAGTCGCAAAAGTTAAATCACTTAGACCAGGAATTTCCAATGGAAAAACCAATGCGTTCAACTAAATTCAAAGTAAATAGGTTTACCTATATATGATAATTATCTTAAAATATACTCTACAATCATATACAAAAATTAGCTATGTAAAATCTTGTTTACAAAATGACCCTTTTTAAAAAAAAACAAGCATGAGAAAAACTAAGCATTCAATATAGATAATATTACATAAACAAGGATAGCAACTTTCTAGACAAATTTTGGAGTTGTTCAAATTGATGCCCAGCATACAATTAAACAAATCGCGTTTTAGTGACTGTTCGCAAATTACTACAAAACATTTGTATGCGTGCATTTGATAAAACTGTGCAATGGATAATGAATCTTTGATTCTTTATTTATTATAGCACAGGACGCGATTGGTTTCATGGACAATTAAAATCTCTTTCTAAACAATCACTTGCCTAGATTCGTTCCATTAGTTTCAATATCACGAGTCTAAAAAGGAAATAAACGTAACAAAAACGCAACAAATTGTTTTTGATTCTTTCGGATTAATCATATTGCCTAGTTGATGGGAAAAAAAGCAAAGATGTATATGGAAAGTTCTTTGTCGTCTTTAAATTGTCCTAATTGTGAAAAAAAGTCACACTCGTAAATACGATATATTTAAGTTGATATCCAGTTGACTAACAGAAGGCTAGTAAAAAAGATGGATGGACAGACGAAACTTTGCCCGTTGTGACTCCAACTGGGTACGTATTCATTTGTTCTACAACGAAATATCCAACAAAGTTTCAAATCTGTATCTCTATAAATATGCGCAGATCAAAACTGGGCATACCAAATACATGTTCATGCCCAGAACCGAGTTTGAATGGTTGAGACAGAATGATACAAAGGTATATAATGGTGTTAGCCAGGAAATTGTTTTACTTGTAATTATTGTTGGCATATGTTCGTGATTTCGGATGGTGGATAACAAGAAACGGACTCGTGCATTGAAATCAGCTGAATTTGGGTCAACAAAGTGAGCTGAATGTTTGTTTAGGAAAACGATATTTCGAGTGAAATGATGCCAAGCACATTTTAATAGTAAGCCTACCGGTGGGTTGGTGGTTAGTCATTGGGTTTCCCGTGTTCTTCCTCCACCAGATGTACTGGCCATTCTCTATAGTCTAGTAAGTGCTGAACAATGGTGTTAAAGCTATAAAACCAAACATAAGCTTATCCATAATTCTTGCGACAGGGACTCAAACATATCTTGGTGCTGATTTGGGCCACACCATATTTCTGGCTACAGGTAACCAAACTCTTCTAACTGACTTGTTTAATTAGTTATCTATCGTGCAAGATACCAATATCTCCCGAATCGAATTATAGACTAGATTCGACATATATACATGTATCAACAAGTACCAGAAAGTAAAGAGATTTTTTTCTTCATCAGAAAAGTTATTCTAGAAGAGGGAAAAATGTACTGCA
The DNA here is from genome assembly GCA_016746295.1 of Potamilus streckersoni. Lineage (NCBI taxonomy): Eukaryota > Metazoa > Mollusca > Bivalvia > Unionida > Unionidae > Potamilus > Potamilus streckersoni. The sequence continues at coordinate 3,248,344 of JAEAOA010002349.1, read as the reverse complement.
GTCTCTTAAGATAACATAGCGCTCGTAAATTTGTCTATGGCATATCCCTGAAATGAAATTTACTTCTCATTCACTATAAAGAAGCATGACGTATTTTCCAAAACACAAATACTTAATAATCTTTAGACATTATAGATTTTGGGATAATTAATATGTCCAATAAAGAGGGCGTTTAGACAATCAAATTTTAAGAGTCGCCTAGGAGTTGGCGTTAAGTACCTCATATAAGGCAAAATTACAATATTGTATGCCATTATGTAAGATGTGTACCTGCTTGCAACAGCACGCAAACATTAATCTTCCATCTCAAGAAATAAAAGATATATGATTTATTAACTTATACATATTCAAGTTTTAATTCAGAAATATTACTCTTGGCGCCGCTGTCCGATCAATAGACTGCATAGAAAAACAAAAGACAGATATGATCGATGTTTTATTTCTTTGAACTCGTCCAGAAACTATATACAAGTATATATTTTGTAAATCCCATTAGTTGTTGATTTTCACTCCTAGAATTGAGTCAAAAGCGCTTTTCAGAGTTGTATAAAAGTGTAGTGCCCCTTGAGTGACAATATTGGCCATAATTGTGTGTCTGAGCATTAAAATTAGTTATCTATGCATCGTTATAATGGCACATTATAATGACACAATTACAAGACAGTTTCCCATTGCTTCGAGTTAATGAATCTCCTAGGGGAAGAAACAATATTGTCACAAAGATTAAAGAATTACCGATTCATCCTGAGAATCTAAATTAAGTCAGAGAGTTACGGCATCCTTGCCTTGCCAGCCAACCAAGTACCCTCCTAAATTCCGCACCATCTCTTCATAGCACACATCCACAAAAATAGGTTGAAACTTTTACCGTGTATTTAGGAACATTTTCGCTAAGAGACCCCAGTAATTAACTCTCATCTAAATAACCAGTCAATCAAATTTCTTCTGACAGAAATCTGTCAATGCAGAACTTATCGCTGCACTTAGCAATAAAAAACATATAGTGCAGAACGCGCTATCCGAAAGACACATACATGAGAATATATAATTAAATTAAACCAAAAAATATTATTATTATACAGGTTAGAGAATAAAAATTTCGTCCAATACTCAAAACCGAGCCCGAATCTCACAGAATAGGACCGATATCCTCCGGAAAGATAACACTTTCTAATGAATATAAGCACTAGCAACGAAAGGCATCTTTATCCATCCTTTATGGGGATAAACCCATGGCTGAATCAGCTTGGAAGCTGGAGCTTGGGTACTAGTCTATAAGTGTCCTTACAATACGTGTTCGATTCCCTCATTGGAATGAATTATCGCTAATTAATCTTTTTGATTATATCTGTGTCAGTCTCTGAGTTTATTTTGATATTATCTTGAATCCAAATATGATATTCAGCATTTACCTCCATATTTGGTACACAGGTCTCAATTTATAATAATATAATTACAAACCTATACAACCGCTACGGTGGCCTAGTTGTTAGATCTTTCGCCTCGGATGCGGAAGGTCGTGGATTCGATCCCCGATCGAGTCATACCAAAGACTTACAAAAATGGTACTAACAGCTGCCTCGCTTAACACTCAGCATTAAGAGGTTAGTGTTATGGCTGGTCGGCCTGGTGTCAGGATAATTTGACTGGGTGGGACATCATGCTACATGTCTACGGCATGATGCCCCAGTGCTTGACATCACTAAAAACTGCCACTCTGCAGACATCATAGCGATATGACGGAAAAATTGTTAAAGCTACGTTAAAAATTATAATCACATAATCACATTCCCATATACAATACAATTCTAAATGGAAAATCTAGTGAGTTTGTGCATATTGCCGAGTTTTACATTCCTTTACAGAGTTTTCGTGCATCTCACATTCAAAACTGTTTATCAGATTAGCACGTGGGATAGTTCTGATATATGGGCTAATGAACAAGGTGCTAGGTTCCCTCTGGATAGCACTGATTTGATACCGTTTTTGGAAATAATTAAAATATATAACTGCAATGGTTGTGAGAGTAGGTTATTGAAACACACTTAAATATACAGCTTTTTTGCTTAGCCTACAATATATCTACTTCTACTTCATTCATATTTTTCGGGCCCCGTGTGGTCGAGTTGGATTAAAGCGCTTGCCATTACTGATCACAACCATCTCACTTGTATCCGTTTGGGTTCGAGTCTTGGACACGGCATGAATGAACATGTTAGAAAGCTGCCTTGTGTGGCACTCAACAAACCTCACAATGATAATATGTACAAGTTGAATTTTCTTAAAGTCCAAAAGCTATATAAAGTTTAAGAGTGGAATGGAAAGTAAAACCAAACTTAATATATTGACATGTAATATTGTTCGTATCCCAATTTGATGACAAATTCAGATTGTTACGTATCGGCTTGTTCAAAAGTAATAAAATAAAAAAGTAAGAACAAAAAGTTTGTGAGTTTTAACAAAAATAATTTATTTCCTTTGAAAACACGTTGAAAATGTGAAAATATGAAGCAGGATTTACGGTTTGTGAAGGAAATCCAGACATTTATTCTGGGATTTTTGAAAATACAAAAGTTCTATCAATATGCAGTTATAACTGAATATAGTTTGAATCTTTAAATGGCTCCAAGATGGAGGATGATGACGTCAGACAGAGTCCAGAATTTTACGTTGAACCACAATTTGTACTGTATTGTTCCAATTTAGAATGAATTTCACTGAATGTCTTTATCCTAAACCACTTGTGTAGTTTTCCAGGGAATAAATATTTTTTAAAAAGTAGATGAACTTCTGTAGATGTCATCTATAACGAGACACACCTTGAGCTCTACAAATGTAAATAAAAATAAACTCTTTCCAGCACAAGAAAAATAATACCTTCTTCTCACGGTATAAGAACAACTCTGACTACTTCACAGTGACCTAAGTGTTTTCTAAACCGATCTAAAACGTCAGTTCATACACGCACACGAAGAACGCGTGGTTATTTCATCATCTAACTATCGCAGTACACGATGTAATTACATATGCTTAGAAAATGACCTTAGCCAAACCAATCGTTTACGCAGGCTGTTTATCAAGCCGACAATCTAAAAATACTTACGCAAGCCTCGAGTCATATTTCCATTCTAAATGAAACACGATGTTTCATTCAAAAATATCAGATCATGTGAACATAACCATCATAATAAAAAAAATAATGATACAAAACTGAAATGAAAAGAATTCAAAGTTTAACACACCAGTAATTAAACTACATGGTCGTAACAATATGTACCTATGTTTATGTTTAAACCCGTGTTTGACTTTGTTCTCAAAAACAAATGTTTAACTTGCACCCCACACCACGCCACCACGCAGACGTCAGTGTTTGAAAAGAGAATAGTCTATTATGATCTTACACTATGTATTGATGTAGCATATGACAAAAAGAATTCTGATCCCGCATGTGAAAGTTTCCTTTCAACACAGATGAAGAGTGAACACCTAATACGACAAGCAAGACATCTTTGTGTGCCAAGTGATTAAGTGTACCAAATTTAATTAATGTATCTTAGCTCACGTTATGAGCTTAAAGAACAATTTTTAAAAAAATCCTAAATTTTGTACCTTTGACTTTGACATTCATATGACTTTGCCTTCAGGATATGATTCTGAATGTGGTGCAAATGACCCTAGTTTTTTAATGGAAAAAATAATTTTATTTTTTTTACAACAAAAGTTTCCTTTTCCCATGTCGAACGGATCTATGTTATGTAGAGAGATAGATAAGGAGATGGAGAACCTAAAATATGGACACATAATGACCCCATTGAGAAAAAATATAGTCATGTGACCTTGACGCTCCTGAGACCTTGGCATTGAGATAAGGCCCACAATGTTGTATGCAACAAAATATATCAAGTTTCAATCCTTAATTTCAAACAGCTTTTATGTTTCTTTTTGCGTAATAAAGTGTAACTGTAAACTTAAAAAATTAATCCAAGACATTGGCACCAAAAAATAAGACCTCTAATGTGGAATGGTAAGCATCTAAATGATGCGTATCCTAAATTTCATTTAAATCTCAAACTGTTTCTAAGGTATGGACATAAAATGAAGACATGATGGAAAACTCAAAATATTGACCTTTTCACCTGGAAAGTACAGCCTCAAGTGTGTAAAACAATACACTTTCTAATATTAATGTATAAATGTACAAGAGCGCATCTATAAAGCTGCAAAATTATGTTATCAAGATTCTAGAAAATATAATCCGAATGAAATTTTAAAATATTGAACAGTCACATTGTAGATAGGACCAGATTTGTGTGGCACTCAACACTTCTTACATTGATAATATATATGACCACCAAGCTGAATTTTCTTTAAGTCCAACAGCAATAAAATTTAAGAGTGGAATGAAAAGTTGTAACCAAAGTTAATATAGTGACCTTGACCTTATTCCAATGTGATGATAAATACATATACTTAATTGTTCACTCTAATCTCAAATGGTGTGAATGTTTAGAAAAGTTGAGAAAATGCAAAGGTCTTCATAATGATACATTTGTCGACAACAAATATCGTAGCCATGCGTTTCAAATGCATTTCAACGAAGTAAATAACAATGATTTCATAAAAGGAAGTATATTGCAAGCAACTTAATACAGTGTAACGATGTACATAATATTCATTTTCAAAACTAGTTTGTTTCATGCATTAATGTATTCAAAACTATTGATAATCATTGACGGTTATTTGTTCTCCATTGTTGCAGTCTACGGGCGACAATCACAAACAAACTTGTTTAATGACTCTTTGGAGTTATATCCCTTCTTTAATCTCGCCAATTGAGACTGTTTAAGCTGATGGTGATTGACTATTAGACTGTTAAAGAGACCTGGGCCGAACAACACTTTTTGATTTTATAAAATAAAATTTTTGTTTAAACAAGAATTAGGAGAGGTCCGGGTGTTTCTTACTCCAGAACTCGTGATCACACTATATGTCCCTGCTGATGGTGATTGACTGTTGGACTATTGATGTTCTTATGCTGATGTGTATTGACTGCTTGCAGTGGATGATTTCGTTAAATCAATAGAAAATGGAAAACAAAACGAACATACCGATGTAATGTCTGTCAAAATACATGTTCACAAACATTTCCATCCAGTACGATACAAGAGAAAACATCCATATTGCAAGCAGTTTTTTTTTAAGGTAAAGACAAGTGAAGGAGCCTAATTTAGGTTAACAGACCAGAACAAAAACCGAAGATTTTTTAAATCAATTTATTTCTATAGAATGCAAATGCAATTTTATTTTACAGTATAGTGAATTCGAAACTATCCTATTACTGGTCTAAAACTATAGAGTTCCAAATGAATTCTGGTGATGACCGGAATGAATTTCAATGGTGTGATCCCAAATGTCCACGAATGAATTCACAATAATCCCAAAATAATGATCTAGTCCAAGAAGTAAATATCACTTTGTAATTCTAGTGAATAAATTCAAAATAAAAACAAAAAACAATCCTTGGAAATAAGAAACTGAACAGAACAATAAGACTGATTACACTTCGGATGTTATGGTATGTAGTTCCAATATAATCAGCCTTTACTGGGCAATTACTTTACAGACGTATTACTGAGTGCCCCAAGTTACAAGTGCCTACACATTTACTGCTCGGCACTTTCGTTACACATATATTGATGCGTGTCCCAATGCGTCACGAGCCTACAAATTACTACTGGGCAATTATGTTACACGTGTATTGCTGTGAGTCCCAGTGCTATAAGTGCCCACGATTAACTGTTGGGCAATTACGTTACATTTGTATTGCTGCGTGTCTCAATTCTACACGTGCATATAATTTACAGCTGAGTAATTACGGTACACGCGAATTGCTGTGTGTCCCAAGGTTACGCGTGTCCACACACTTACTATTGGACAATAAAGTTACACACATACTACTATGTATCCCATTGCAACAGGAACAAGCATTTTCGCAATACGCCCCCATGTAATGCATAGAGTAAAGAGACGTGAATACAAAATTGGTTAGCTAATAATGACGGAATATTGAATAAATAGATTAGCCATTTGCTTTTTAGATAATGAACAGTTTGCCCTCGTTACTTCGCTCACTCGTTTATATTAGTTGATAAACAAAAGCATTATATTTCTCGCTATGCTGGTTTAGGATTCTTTCTACCCACTTTGAGCGTACACTATTCCCATCTGTATGTTTAAACTGTGCATGTATTATTGTTATAATATCCTGATGGAATATACTATTTACGATACTATCACATAAATATGTACGTGTGATCATCAAATTCTACAAGACTGGAAGCATATGCTTTAGATATATTTCAAACAATGTTATTTCCTAAATAAACACTAGTGTACATTTATGACTTTGAAATTCCACAATTCTAGTTTTTTAGCTCCATCTAATTCATTTCCATGATGTTAGTATCACAACCACCATGACTAAACTGCAATCATATTGTTTCATGTTTAGTATGATGCTATTTACTTCTGCTAATTTAGCCTTTATATTCTTAAAAAAATTCACGTACTCCCATTTATACAAGTACGTTAATCCTTACCGGCTGTAGAGTATGTAACTGTTATATCCAATTATGTTCCCCATAATTCCAAAACAGTGTGGCTGGAGATCTCTGGATCAGATCCAGTAATTTCTATTATCTCATATTTAACACAATCTACAAGATCTCAAAACCATTGAGAACCCACGTGTATCAGCACTCTTTTCCAGTTATTCTCCGCATACAGTTGTCAGGAGAAATGAGACTTTGAACAAAAAGAGAAAACTGAAAGAACCAGTTACAGAGTAATGTCTCTTTTTGCAGACAATATAATACAAGAAGCTAATATTTTGCTAAGATATTACACTATATATCAAGATAATTGTCACTTCGAGGTAAACATGTTTATATTGCCTTATGATCTATAAAGTTTCCAGAAGGGATCATGTTTTTGAATTTGATGGGAAACCGACCTCATGGCTTCATCATTGTGTCCCAATTTTCTTTTGTACACAGAAGCAAACATAAATTCATTATCCATATCATATCATCAGTATTCACAAAATAAATTTTAGTTGTGCTTCAGTTAATATTTTAGACGATTCATTAATTTCAATTATTCATTGGAATTACAAAATGTTCTTTGACTTTGGGACGAAATCACTATTGTGGGATAAATATGAATAAATTTGAGACTAGTAGGATAATATCATTGTAATACATCAAGACTGTTAATACATCAACACTATAACAGGCTATTTGCACATCATAATATTCAAAATTGCCATTCAGTACTTTAAACTTTTAAACTTGTAATATAACTTTTCAGATTGCTTGTGATTTAATTCAAAATAGTGTAAGTTTTTTTAAATGTTTACTTTTCTGCTTTTGTATTCTTGGGAAATAAATCCTTTAGCCATTTGTCGTGAAATATTAATATAACTTCGGTCATAAACTCTTCAGTTGTGAGTACTTTATGTAAACGTTGCGAATAATTAGGTAAAGTTTACACATCGACAAATACCAAAGCATGATCATTTAATATTTCTAATTCCAATTTTCTTCCTTTATAACATCAGATCAGCAGATTTAATCAACAAACATTCACTTTTATTTTCATCGACGTTTTCTTTCATTACCCTCTTAAATGTAATGGAATATATAGCCCTATCTTCGCTAGCTAAGATTCATCGATGCCAGTGTTATATTGTTAAGATACAATTTTTAATATATATAGAAAATGGTTCTTGTGTTAAACCATGAGCATTTCTTTTTTTTTCCCGAAAATTATGCTTGCGTATGGCAGTGTAACTACAGCAACGTCGGTGTTACTTTCTACGTATTTATATCTTTCAAAACCAAAATTGTGTCCACTTTTAGTGATATCCCTTGGTTGACATAAGACCCTGACCTTTAATAACCGCTGATGTAACATGTTGTTGAGGTGAAATGCAACACTTTCCAAAGAATGGCTTCTAAAGCTTGCCTTCTTCAATAGGGGTGAGTGTTGGAGTGTATGAAGGTCTATGCAATTGCATTTATTTAACTTCTAATGGTCAATTTTAATTAGTGGCTTGCCATTTTTGATCGGATATCACAGGAGTGAATGAGTAGGAGCTTGTTGTTGTCATTATTAGGGCGTATGGCATTGACGTAAATAAAACTTCAAATCAAGTGATTTGGAAACAGGGAACTAAAAGTAGTCTGCAGAATTTATCGATGTGTAAAAAATTCCAGATTAGTATCTCGTGACCGTTTACATCCAGTCAAAATGTCGAAAACGCAATCAATTCATAAAAATCATATATATATATATATATATATATATATATATATATATATATATATATATATATATATATATATATATATATATATATATATATATATATATATATATGACTCAGTTAAGTTCAAGTTAGCTGTTGCTTTCTTTTATTTGTTACGTTTGAGATATTTTCACAGTTAATTCTTATTTATAGGCGCAACGAAACCTTAAGGTGTGAGCTTAAGTCGTCTTCTGTATTGATCTTTTTCAGTCATTTGAACGGGAACATAAACGTCCAGAAAATCATTTATACTTGATAAAGTGTATTTTCAGTGCTACCTGATTACCTACAGCAATTTGCAATGTTTATGCAATCTATTCAAAATTATTCCTGTCAAATTGTTATATTTAATTTTATTCTCAAGTCTGCTTTGCCTATTCCTATAGTTGATTCTAAAGAATTTCAACATCGTATGTTGCTTTAAAGTTAACACTCTCCTTCAAAGTTCAGTATAATTGCAGTGAATTATTGTAACTTATGGTTTTTAAGATCTTCAAATCCTACCGTAAAAGGTGAATGCAAAGTAAAATAAATTTTCAGAGTTAGATAACTTATTTATTCATTTTACTTTATGTATTATTTTTCCATGAAGAATTAGGACCCACCACAACGGGTTTATTTAATGCTATACTATCATATTTAATGCTTTCGGTGAAGTGTTCACCTGCATCATCTGAACAGAACGTATATTGGTGCAGATATGTCATGCTTAAGGTAGCACTCTGCAGTTTCGTATTTTGCATAGGGTTCTATGTTTAAAGAAAATAAATTCCACCGGTTTCGTCACTGTTATACTGCCTTTTTAAAAAAGACCTTGTGTGTATTCGGTATTGTTCAATGAACCTTTAATTCCCTTTATTTTGGTGTATGATTGACGGGTTCGGTATGGTTTATAGAGTATATAGCATGACTTTTGTCAGATATGCACCTTTCAAAAAAATGCTATCTCCAGTTGGTCGTTTTCACTTCCCGAACTTCAGAAGTAACTTGTAGAAAAAGAGCCGATAACATTTTTTACAATTTATTTATTTCGTACTTTATTCATTGCACTTTCAGCAGCTGGTACTGTCTAGTCTGGCAAACTTCATTTTCCTTCTTTTAATAACAGCAAGGATAGTGTACTTTAGACAAATTCTGACTCAGTTTTGGAGCACAAGTGAGCAGCCATATTAGTTAGCAGTGTGCTAAGATCATTTACAATTTCCAAAAGTACAAAATGCAAAGAAATGTCAGCCGCATTAAATCAAAGTAGCATAGAGGCATGCCAATATTCTCTTCACTGCGCATGTTTTAAATGCAAACATTTTCACCTTACATACGTCACTCTCTCAAAAGTACATAATAACTGGTGAGTGTCCCCTAAGTTAAGTAAAGTCTTCATGAAGAAAACAAGTTTTCTTGAAAATACACTCTTCCACGATAAATTACATTTATTGTACTACTTGTTTCGTTGCAAGAAAAGTCTATTGAATGACATGCAGGGCTGTTGATATTAAAGAGCAAGAGAATGATTTTTAAAGACTCACAGTACTATTGATATGGAAGAATGGGAACCGGTCTATATATGGAACAACATAAAATCGAATATATATTTGATGGGAGCCAAAGATTGGTTGATAAGGAAACTAAAATTTTAGTAGTAAGAATGTTTTTTAAGCATATCCTATATGCAACTAAACAGGCAGAAATATTGTTTTTGACCGAATTGCAGTCTTTTTAGAGAATCTGAGTTTGCGAAACTCGGTACATAAATAAGCATATGTCTTTTTGGTGCGGAATGGAAAGCACATGTTTCAAACACTTCTTGAGCCATAAAATGCAGCTTCTCTTATAGGTTTCTCTGTACAGATGTTGTCATCAAGGATATGTCTATACAGATTTGATTATTAAAATTCAGCAATTTTAAGTTATTGAATTTTAATATCATGATATTTGAATCCTTTTACAATGGGCAATAAATTAGTACCATGAGTTTGTAGCAAGAGAATGCAATTTATTGTCTCAATTGTTGAATGCACGCTGGACATTGTAAAGTAATTCTCTATTGCATCATCATGTAGTGTTTTCAACCTTTACGCAAATAATGTGCATGCATACATTCGTTTGTTAATGGATTTTGTTTTTTAATTTATAGAGAGACAGACAGACCGAGACAGAGAGAGGAGGTACGTTGATTGCGAGATAGTCTTCAGTGTAAGAAGCAGATCATATAATCTACAAAACAGAAGACCATAACAATGACATCAATTAAAACAAATTGCATGCCTTTATTTTTGTTTTGATTCCCACCTTAGCAAAAAGAGCTTAAGGCATAAATCCTCTACAGAACTACTGGAAATATTTTATGAAATGAATTTTCTCTGCGCTATGTGCATAACGGAAACTGTAGCAAATCAAATTGTTTAAAGAATTTCCTGAAGTCAACTGTTTGCATTTAACATATGCCACTCAATTACGGAAACTAAACTAGCTTCAGAGAGCCCAATAGTATCCAGAGAATTCGAGCACAAAAAACGAATTATCATTTACTGCATATAGCAGCATATTTTGTTTTGACATTTTAAACACCTATCAAATGCCAAAGACATAGCACATATATTTAACACATTATACATATTAAAAACATACTACATATCAAACACGATTTACAGTTCTTTGATGAAATAAAAGAATAAGGCTTATACTTATGCTTTGCGCAGTAAACATCATAAAAGTAGAGAAAATTTATGACAAATGATCCGTAGTGACAAAATGCTTTTCGGGTATATTTAACGTTTTCACGGTGTCTATTTTTTTTTAACTTTCAACTTGTAACATACAACTACAGATCAAGTTGTCATTAATTAAATTTACATGTAACTATCTGGTTTCTAGTGGCTGATTTTTATATTCCATACTTTTTGAGATTACTTAAATGTGATTTACTGACTAAAGGGGACTGTTCCGTAAACACATCCTTGCACAAAGCTTCCTCTAAAAACAACCTGCAGTACAAATTATGCAATTTAAATAGAAAATAGTTATGAATATATCGTATTTAAAACATGATGTATGTCATTTGCTTATTTTATTTATTCATAATGGGTGCTTTCATGCTAAAAATGTAAAAGGTTTCTATTCCTTCACTTATTCAAGGGTATTCCTGCCAGCATGGTTTATTTTGGTTCCAACAGTCGGTGTCCTGGGTAGGTCCTTAGATGATGCAATCGATCTCAAGGACCCGCGCCTCTCTAAGGAAAGATCAAAGTACGTTACAATTTAAAAAAAAGAACTGAAAAACATTTATATGAACCAGAAAGCAATAATTTGTCAGATGTGTTATCTCAATAATCCGTCACATGTGTTATCTCAATTATCTGTTAGATATGTTACCTGAATAATCTGTCAAATATGTTATATAAATAATGTCAAATGTGTTATTTCACACATTTTGCTAGATATGTCATCTTAATAATCTGTTAGATATGTTATCTCAATAACCTTTAGAATGTGTTATTTCGATAACCTGTTTCATGTGTAATCTCAATTATCTGTCAGGCATTTTCTCTCATTAATATGTCAGATATGTTATCTCAATCTGTAAGATGTGTTAACTCAATAATTTATTACATGTTATCTCAATATTCTGTGAGGTATTATATCTCAGTAATCTGTCAGATGTTAACTCAATAACCTGTAAGATGTGTTATCTCAATAATCTGTCATGCATTTTATTTCCGTAATCTGTCAGATATGCTACAACAGTCAAGACTTTCTAGATAAGATAAGAAGAGACAACAACACATACACACACATATATATATATATATATATATATATATATATATATATATATATATATATATATATATATATATATGATGAAACATTTAACCAAACTCTAACAGATTTAAACATTCCGAAAGGTTTTGAAGTATGTATGTATGTATGTATGTATGTATGTATGTATGTATGTATGTATGTATGTATGTATGTATGTATGTATGTATGTATGTATGTATGTATGTATGTATGTATGTATGTATGTATGTATGTATGTATGCATGTATGTAATCATGCATGCATGCATGTATATATGTTTGCATGTATGCGTATGTATGTATGTATGTATGTATGTATGTATGTATGTATGTATGTATGTATGTATGTATGTATGTATGTATGTATGTATGTATGTATGTATGTATGTATGTATGTATGTATGTATGTATGTATGTATGTATGTATGTATTTATGTATGTATGTATGTATGTATGTATGTATGCATGTATGCATGCATGCATGTATATATGTATGCATGTATGCGTATATGTATGTATGTATGTATGTATGTATGTATGTATGTATGTATGTATGTATGTATGTATGTATGTATGTATGTATGTATGTATGTATGTATGTATGTATGTATGTATGTATGTATGTTCCAATCAGTCTACTGTTATATTTCATTACATATCCACTCGCATATATCTGGTTTTTCAGTTGGGTTTCTGTTTAATACTTATTAAAAGTGCATATAAGATGATTTGGTGTTATTGGCAGCATAGTAACTAACAAAATTAAAAAAAATATGAACTAATGAAAAGTAATAAAGCACATCAGTGTGAATGAGTCGGTTATTAACCACACTTCTTGCTTACACTATGCCATAACTTCGTAGCTCTAAGCATAATTTCCGTCCTTTGTGCTAGTATATTGATATTTACATTGTGGTTTGCTCTGTTCCAAGTTATTTTTGACCTAAGATGTGATTAGCCGAATCCTACCATTGGTATATTTCTTTATTCTTTATCTTCTGATAATAGTATTGAACTGTCGATGTAGTACAAGTATATTCATCAAAATTCATAAAACGTAACTAAGTTGGAATATTCTGTAGTAATCACTAAGTGTTGTTTATTATAAATGGTTATTCAAGCCGGTGTTCTGAAAATTAATGCTCTCACCTGTCACGGCCCTGGCAGTGGCAAATACCTTCCGCTTTTCGACTTTCCTTTCCTATTAAATGCAGAACGCATGCTTAACGTAAATGATTTTAGCATAAAATCATCTTATACATGAGGGTTATCTTTCTCATAAAAGCAAATTACACCAAATGAGATCTAGTAAGACGAAACACCATTTCATGCTGAACCTACCTGGTGTTCTACTGGTTAGAGCGTCCGCCTCGGATGCAGGAGGTAGTGGGTTCGATCCCCAGTCAAGTCATACCAAAGACTTAAAAAAATGGTACTAACAGCTGCCTCGCTTGACACTCAACATTAAGAGGTTAGTGTTAGGAATAGTCGGCCTGCTGTCAGGATAATGTGACTGGGTGGGACATCATGCTACATGTCTGCCGCATGATACCCCAGTGCTAGACATCACTATAAAGTGCCACACTGCAGACATCGTAGCGATATGACTGAAAAATTGTTAAAACTACGTTAAAAATCATAAACATATCACATCACATCACATCGCATCATCACATCGCATCTATTTCATGCTATAATCAATGCGCCTGAAGTGCTATTTTTAGATATATGAGCTCTACCTGTCATATAATAATTCTAATATGTCATAGAAGAGCTGAAACACATGGGAAATGTTTCAATTGGTTTATAAATGAATAGTGTAGATGTATCCTTTCGAGCCAAACGAGTTCTTTACCCCTTAAAAGACCTCGACAATTGACCATAAGTGTCGCTCTGCCGATGTATTTATTCTACTTGTTAGAGATTTACTGGTGTAAGATGGAGTTGTTTACATTTGTAGCATGCTTAATGGAGAAAATGTTGGCATACAAACACATTAATTTCATGTACTGTGACTGAAATGTCTTTGAACACTGTACTTGCGTAAGCTGAACATGATCTAAGTACACAACTTACCAAACTAACTGCTCGAAAAATCAGCATGAGGTAGTACACTTTCCATTGAAGTTATTAATATAGGGATAATACCTATTGCCCAACTAGATAGTACCAGTTTCTTACAGTGCATTGAATGAATTACAAAATATATAAAATGTTCAACCATTATCGTTCTCTTTTTTTACAATTTAGATTTGAAGTCCAGGAAGCAAAAATGACCAAGCAGAGCTAACAGGATTTTTTTATATAGAAGCAAATCTAAAGTAAGGCTAAGACTTATACTCTATAACCTAAAGCACAGCCGTAAATTATGCACCAACATAATGGGAATTAAACGTTCTTTTCACCATATATAGCATAAGCAAGGTCACTTTTAAGAAGCTAGCATAACCGGTGAGGAAGACCTGGGAAATTCAAACAAAAAAGTTCTAAATATAAGATTGCAGTTGTCCGTCAATCAAAGCCTGTAATTGATTTTTGTGTATTATCAGTCTTTCGATAATTCTCCAACAAACACTAACCTTGACAAGCTAATTCATCTATCCACCGTCTATTTACGTGTTATGTATATTTAATTTTATTGTGGGCTTCACATTTGTCTGTGATTGCGGGTTGTGGATCGAGGTTTACATACCTGATTTGTGTCATGCTCGTAAGTAGTAGACAAAATGTTTGCTAATATATGAGTTCCACGCCTAACCTTAATTACAAGTTAGAATCCATGGAAATGATTCGTTTTCCATAACATTCTATTCAGTCGTAGGTCAAATGTGAATCTGTATTTAAAGTAGTTGATAAAGAAATAATTCAGTTCTATCGTACGATCTGTAGGTATAATATATTTCTTATAAGTTTATCGTTGTGTTCAGATATAACTCGATAAGAATTATTTATTTAAATCGTTCTTTTTAAAACATTTTGGATGATATTATTTGCATATAAGGACAGTAAAGAATATTGGTACATCTGAACGTTCAAGACTATTGAAATTCGTTCGGGAACATTCTATACGTTGGACTTGTGATAGTTATAAAACATCTAATATTGTTTGGAAATCAATTTTTTATAATACTGTGTGAAACCTTCACACTTTCACGTTGTAACTTAGGGATATAACTTGTTTCTTGAATTTTGCTTAAATTGTTTATTTCATTTTCTTTGTTTCAGTTTAAGATCTAGATGAATGATGAAAGTCTGTGTGTGAGTGAGTGAATTGGATTTTTAACGCAGCTTTAATATTTTTTCAGTCATATATCTACGATGTCTGCAGTGTGGCAGTTTATAGTGATGTCTAGCACTGGGTCATCTTGCCACAGAAATGTAGCATGATGTCCCACCCAGTCACATTATCCAGACACTAAGCCCACCAGTCCTAACACTAACCTCTTAATGCTTAGAGGCTAGCGAGGCAGTTGTTAGTACCATCATTGTAAGTCTTTGGTATTACTCGATCAGGGATAGAACCCATGACCTCCCGCATCCAAGGCGTGAAAATCTAGTAAACTATTATCAATTATATGCTAGTAAGAGCAGTTTTTGAAATACAAAGAACAATTAGCTTCTGAACAAACATATATCTAACCCTGCTTACCACGACGAAAACTGAGGTACAAAGACTGCATTCCTAAAAGAAAACGCATCTGTACCAAAACCAAAACGTTGCTCAGGACCTTAGCGTCTATAACAAAAGGGCACAAAATATATCGTAGACACCAGACCATGCCAACTGACAATACATCCTAACATCAACACCAAAATACAAATGATGCATCAACGGAAAACCAATTGGTAATCTTTGTTCTCATATTGTTTCTAGTATTGAATATAGTTTAACTCACCTAGTATCTGGCCAAGACAAATAAAACGTTTCTCTGTGACCCATTCTGAGAAAGCAGAACTTGTCTCTGATGTTAAAAGCTTACTCTATTATAATTCCAAAGTATATCCTACCGGACGTAATATTGGTTCATAAAAACTTTATCTTATATTTAAATTGACACAAAAACACAGAAATAGATTCCCTTTCATGCAAATAAATTTCGCTAGTTGCGAAACGGACTTCATTAAAAGCATTTATTTTCCTACGGGACGTGATATCTTTCTTAGCTGCCTTGTAAAATAGCCTGAAGTTATTTTTTCTTTCATTATCTTAATACGCACACCCTATTCAAAACATAAATATCACAAGTCTATCAAATGACAACTGATAAATTCTTTATTCTACTCAGATTACATTACGCAGCATATTTAAAAATAGTATATCATTTTCTGCATGCTTATATATTAGCCATGGACAATATAGTTTGTTATCACAGTAACTGACACGATATAATTATTACATTATTAATCATTATTTCAATGAAATACTATCATGTTGAAACATAATTACATAGACATAAGTATATTTAGGAAGACAGGTTATAAATTACTATATATGGAACACTAATTAATTTCTAGCAAACGCATTTCTTTACAGCGATGAACCTAATGTATATTTCTCTTCCTTAAAAAGGAAAGAACAATAAAAACATCGAATGAAGATGATATAAAATTACCAAAATTTCGATAAGATAAAATAAATCATTTTATATACAATTCTTAAAACGCCTAACTTCTCGGAACACAATAATTTTTTAAGCTTTTGTGCATTGGTCTCATATAAAAGTAATTAAGTTGCATTTGCTTTCTTTATTCTCTGACACCTTTACGTTAAAGGAGATAATGAAATCCATCACCCACTTACTTATACACGCAAAAGCGTACACAATACTTCATATCTAGGTATATTCTTCTAACTTCCCTTCTCTATCAGTAACAGCGATTACATGTTCGAAATTACATTATAGTTGCCTTATAATGTTTTAATTATCTTTCAACAAATAAGGTTCTAATTTTAATTCAGTTATAAACATTTTATATGTATCAGCTATTGTGAAGTGAGTAATGGATGATTCACATGTTTGTATAAGCTGATCGTGAAGTCTCTCCTTCAATATTTTATCTAGCAAACAAATGTTGGAATGTTTTCATCAACCCAAATAAATATAAGCCCAGTTTTGGATAGGACACTCTGAAAGCTCTCGGTCCATTCTGCCTGACCATCATTGTAATCCTGCAATAGCCCCAGATATATCACGTAAGATAGTTTCCTTTTGGTATACCATTAGTGAGATCTACCCAGTAGCCGGCCATTCGTTTTTATTGGCAAGTGAAGCAGGGTTCTACCAAGCTCACCATAATGCATATACATGGGGGGATTGTTAAAACTACTTTTAGCACATGTTTTAGAAAATATGAATAAACTCTTTTGATCATATATAATCTTTCAAGACCTTAGGTCTCAGCCGCGCGTTTGAGAATTGGAAATATTATCATATCAAAATGTTTAAACTGACAGTAAACAGGCAAATTCGGATTTTAAATATTTTTCTTTAAAAAGGTACATAACTTTACTCTATTTACTAATTAGGTCTTTAATTCCCAACAAATATCTAGCATTCTTCGTTAGAATCAGCCCTAAATATTTATAATCTGTGCCAATTCAAGTTCTGAATTTCCTAATCTCCATCAAGCTGCCACCAGAAAATATTCTTCGTTTCACGAAAAGGGTTTGTCTAAGGAGCGAATCAAACATCTACGTTAATATGGCTTAATAGTCCATGTTTTCCCTAATCACACTAATTTTCTTGTAATCACCAATCTCTAATTTCATCCTTGTATCATTTCATGTTTCACATTTGGATGATTCCTCACTAAGCCTTTCCAAACCTAATATTAGAACATCACGCCATGGAACACAAAACACTACACAAAGACCCCAATACCAATCATTATTCCTGTCACAAATTACTAAACACGTACACCAAAACTTATCCAGAGAATTCAGTTTGAAATTAGAGAGGGTTTATTTTGCCAAAACAAATTCATGGTACCATTATGTCTCGTAAAAACTTTACAATAAAACATCTGCTCTACAAATTTAGCTAATCACTCAGGCCGTGAAATATCTTCCCAACAGCTACTCCCTATAATCAGCAGATAATCACTAAAATCCAGCAACGTGTAAACGGCTTCGCAATAATATATTTCCTAGGCTTATTGCGCATCGACGCACTACCGACTCACATTCGCATAAATCAGTTGCATTGAAAGAGCTCTTGAAAGAATTCATCATCCTAACTTTGACACATCCTCCACACAGCACAGGTGATAAAAAAATATTAGCTAATTGCGGCAGATAATTTGATGGCAGTTTTCCAGGATATGAGCAAACGAAAAGGTACCAGAAGATGGCATTTTATAGTAGGAGAAGGCCAAAAAAAATTGTGAGGTTTCATCAGGGAATAATTTGAGGGAGATACACTTACATTATGTTCATCAATAAAGAAATTTTGTTCAGCACAATGATATTCAAAACATTTAAACATCCGTCATAACCAATGAAACTTACATGTGTCAGTTGCTTCCGGAGCTCTAAAATCAGATCATGGTAGGAAGAAGACTTGGCCTTGTAATATAAAATGACCATTCTGAAGTGAAAACAAACGAAATTAAAAGAAAAACGAAGGCTCCGATCTAGTTGCACGAACAATCCAAACAACTTTTTGCAAATACAATATTTCAAAATTTATGCTAATTGTGCTAGTAATTAACTTCTTTTAATAAACATGTTCATGATCATCTGTACCCAAAAATGCAATGGCAGAGAGGAGGGGAAGAATAACAAAGATTACAGAAATCTATCGTCTGACATCTTCGCTTTCTTTCAGCTGACAAATAAAATATTTTTGTTTACTTGCTATACATGTCAGACGTTATTTTGCATTAGGCTATTTCATAACGACATTAGTTTTCAAAACCGAGAATATATGAAATAAACTCTAAAAGAAAATAGCACTTTATTCTCATATTTCCAGTTCCTATTATCCTTTAGTTCCTCTGTGCCTAGCAATAAGTTTTGAAAGAATCGGCAATGGTAATTCTGTAAGAGTTAAAGCTTCACATGCCTGTATTTTAATGTTGTAGGATGTAATTCCATTTATTACGACTGTGTTTATATTTTTCAATTGCGGGAGAAGAAGACCTACATCTTCACAGTTTATGTAGTCAAAGTAGCATATTTTCGGTTAATCTGAAGTGGCAACACTATACTATGTCATGAGTTTGCTTTTAATTTATTTATTTATTTATTCATTTAAATGTATATCTGTTTCACCGTCAGAATCATTTTCATCTCACACAGAGTTCCTGCAACCAGAGCGCTTACCAGATGCATACATGCAGTCAGACAAACAAAATATTTACATACATCACATATGTACGTACGTACGTACGCACATACATGCATGCATGCATACATACATACATACATACATACATACATACATACATACATACATACATACATACATACATACATACATACATACATACATACATACATACATACATACATACATACATACATACTTACATACATACATACATACATACATACATACATACATACATACATACATACATACATACATGCATGCATATATATACGTACGTACGTAAGTACGTACGCAAGTACGTTAATGAGACGCTCACCAGTTATATTGTACGTTTGAGAGTAACGTATGTAAGGTGAAGTTGTTTGCATTTAAAACATGCACAGTGGAGAGAATCTTGGCATTCCTATATGCTACTTTGATGTAATATGGTTGATATTTCTTTAGATATTGTACTTTATGAAATTATACATGATCTTAGCACACTGGTAACTAAAATGACTGCTCCTGAGTGCTTAAAAAAAATCAGCCTGAATTAGTCTAAAGTGCACTATCCTTAACAGCTATTAAAAAAGGGAAAATGAATTTTGCCAGACTAAGCAATACCAGTTTCTGAAAGTGCAAAGAATGAATTACCAAATGTATAAAATGTAAATACAGTTATCGGCTCTTTTCTTACAATTTACCTCATAAGTTCAGGAAGTGAAAATGATCAAGTAGAGCTAGCACTTTCATAAAAGCTGCACATCTGGAGTAAAGCCAAGCTATATACTCTATAACCCATATTACATCCATCAATCATACACCAACATAGAAGGAATTAAATGTTCTTTGAACAATACCTAAGATACACAAGGCCATTTTTAAATGGCCAGTATAACTAGTGAGGAAACCGGGGAGAATTCTTTTTCTTTAAAATTCTAACCCTATGCAAAATATAAAACAGTAAAACGTCACCTAATAACGGACCTAATAATAAGTCTATTTATTTAGAACTAACTCACTCTCAAGAGAGATCATCAAAACTAAAAACAGACAGAAGGAAGAGATTAAAACAGACGATTCAATAATCAAAGGATTATCAGATTATTGATGAAATGATTATCAGATTATTACAGCAAAAATGCAATGATCGGTACAACAATAGCAGGTGTCCGAATGTAGCTTAATCCGTCTTCCAACCATGTTGGTAGCTCGCCAATCAGATCAGTTATTTCATCATACGACCGACAATGACCCAGGAAGGGGCCACAACTTATGGATGGTTTCAGCCTGCAAAATTTGTATAATTCTTAACGTCTATAAGCATATGTAGCTCCAAAACTATATGTATGGCTGAAAGATGCTATAGTATATATTATATAAATATAACACAGCAGTTTTTCGTCCCTAATAACATAGCATTATGAAAATATTTAGAAATCTTAATATAAATTTGCTGAATATAGAATCAAATTAACGTTATTATATTTATTCTGACCTGATTTTAACAGGTTTGCAATAAACTAATAATAATAATAATAATAATAATAATAATAATAATAATAATAATAATAATAATAATAATAATAATAATAATCAAGATTCAAATCGTAACAAAATTAAACTACAAAAGAAAAAAAGTGTTCACGATGTGATATTCATTTTTTCTCTATAAACAATATAACTGTATTGATTTTTATATGGAACTGAAATATTCATATATTTTATTTGTACTACTAAATCTCTTGTTCTAAATATCATTAGATTACTCCCAGCCCAACCCTATTATTTCTACTAATCATACTTACTCAACAAATCAGATTCAACATAATCGAGAATTACTTTTGGAATAAACCGGTACTGGTTTAGCATATAAAAGTACGTGCAATGAGGTGTACAAACGTATGAGTATACTCAATCTGTAATGCAGTGCAAAATTGTATGAGTATACTCATTTTAATGCAGTGTACAAATGTATCAGCATACTCAATCCCACTCTGCAATGCAGTGTATAATACTGAGTATACACACTCCATAATGCTGTCTACAAACGTATGAGTATATTCACTATGTAATGCAGTTTACTATTGTATGATTATACTCACTTTAATGCAGTGTACAAATGTATTAGTATACTCAATCCCACAATGTAATGCAGTGTATATTTGTATGAGTATACTCACTCTGTAATGCAGTGTACAATTGCAAGAGTATACTCACTCTGTAATGCAGTGTACAATTGCAAGAGTATACTCACTCTGTAATGTAGTGTACAATTGTATGAGTATACCCACTCCAAAATGCAGTGTACCATTGTGTGAGTATATTCACTCTGTAATGCAGTGTACAATTTAATGTAGTGTAGAAATTTATGAATATACCCATTCCATAACGCAGTGCACGAATGTATGAATATACGAACTCCATAATGTAATGAACAAATGTATGAAAATACTCACTCCTTAATTTGGTGTACAATTCTATGAGTATGCCCACTCCATAATATAGTGTACAAAATACCCATTCCATAATGCAGTGTACAAATGTATGCGTATACCCACTAAAAAATGATGCAAACAAACGTATGTGTATACTCACTCTATAATGCAATATGACATCAGAAACATACATATAAACAAATTTATCACTAAAATGGCGAGATACAAATTTCCAGACTTTGAGGCTTTGAACAACTCTTTGGTAGGGACCATGGCAAATTTGGCAACGAAGCACTGAATGTAGAAGACGACCACCAATTTGACGACTCCTAAGAGTGCTAGTAAAGGGGAGAAGTACATTCCCAACCATATGAGACCTTGTCCGTAGATAATATCTAGGACACACGCAATGACGTCAAACTCTCCGTAACCCAGCTGAAAGAGAAAAAAAAACAGATTTAATAAAGCTCAGAATCTGTATGAGCGGAATCAAAAATCCTGTGAAAATGTAAGAAGAGGGGGCAGACGAAGAATAATGCTACGTATCCTAAATTGTCTGTGATTGTGATTTAGATTTTTACCGTAGCTTTAACAATGTTTCATAAACCTCTTTGTTAATTAGATGCAGTTAAAATAAGCTAACACTTGATACGGTAATCAAACTGTATTATAGTTCGCATTTCATTAGAGAGTGAAGATTGGTTGTTATAAGCAGCCAAGAAATACCAAACAAAATTTTACTGGCACCTTAATAAGCTCAATACATAGAATAGATTGAAGTTAGGGTGACGGTAAGAGCAGTAGGTAGGTAGGAATATACATTGATAAATAATTTATGAATTTAAATATTCTTATATCGTTTTGGAATGGATAATTTACTGATGACATTGTTGTAGTTGGCTATCAATGACTGTTTACTATATATAAATGACATATCTTGAAAAAGATTTTACATTGCAATTTCAGAAGATAAAAAAATATTAGTAACTCTTTCAGTCGTTCCATTTTCTTGGATTTTCTTTGAGAGGTAAGGAAATCTGCCTTCAGTTCACAAATATCATAGACTGTTCCAGTGGCCCAAATGGTTGGAGCGTCTGCCTCGGATGCAGGAAGTCGCGGGTTCTATCCCCGGTCGAGTAATAATGGAACTAACAGCTGCCTCGAATGGCACGCAGCATTAAGAGATTAGTATTAGGGCTGGTCAGCCTAATGTCAAAATAATATGATGCTACAAGCCTGTGGCACAAGTTCCCAGTGCTAGACATCACAATAAATTGTCACACTGCAAACATCGTATCAATATGATTGGAAAACTGTTAAAGCTAAGTTAAAATTTTCACTCAAACACACAGACCCACACAGACACACACATATCTTGCTTAGAAAATGACAGCAGCAAAATCAGAGAAGTATGGCTAAAAATTAATACTCACAAAATCACAGCAACGAAATCGAACCAGCATGGCTCGAAATACTTGGAAGAATATTGCAGCTGCAATGGTAATACCTAGGTCTAACAGAATGACCTTGAAAATCTCTTCCCCAATGTCACTTTCCCAACATGTTGCGTTTGTAGCTCCCTCAGTCACAATAGTCTAAGAAGACAAAAATATTCAAAGCCCATTCAATTAATGCAAATCTAAAGGAAACATCGGCCCTATGTCGATGTAACCTGAAGACCAGAAAATCAAAGACATTTTATAAAGAAGAGTTTAAAAAGAAACTCGTATAAACACATTAGCTCTCACGATAGCTCTTTACTAAATTTATGTGATCTAAAATATAAAGTATACATTCATAAAAATGTATACATGTACAAATATTAGCATCAATTCGAAAAAAGCGTCTTTTCCAAATGGGTCAAGATATATAAAGTATTGTTTTCTTTCTTTCTTTTTATTGTGTGTTTTTTTTTTTTGTTTTGTTTTTGTTTTTTTGTTGTTTTTTTTTTTGCTTATCCAGGTGTAGAATTTTGTCTTGAGATCGAAGAAATATGGTATTTTATTTCATTTGTCGTTGAAGTAAAAGAGTACCGTGTATGTTAAATTATACGCCAGTCACTTTTTATAAAGATCTCAGTGTATGTACCAGTAAGGCACTGGTGATTCTTGAAATACGTTAGTAAGAGTTGCAATGGTCAATGGTCATGGAGAGTTGCCTTAAACTAACGCTATCGTTCAGAATCTATTTTAATTAGAATTACTATGGACTTGATAATAACATTTTAGGTCCCAATATCTTTATTTCTTTCTTGTTCGAAATTCAAATTCAAGTCATCTACAAAATATTTTGAAGGAAATTACACTGGGAAAAGTTATTGGGCAAAAGCCACCTTGCTTTAAATGTGATTCACATTGACATTAGACTATTTGATAAAAAGCAGCCGGTTTTATTACTTTTCTAGTGCAATCTCGCCGCAAAGATTTTGTTATGGCGCGTCGTCTAAAAGACACGTTATTATATAAATATATAAACACCTATTTATATATTTTATTTTGATCACTTTCACCCTGAACTTGCATATTTCGAACTCAAATCATATGGTTTCTTTCTTACTCAAAGTGTAAACCACACTTGGTGAATGTAAATAGTTAATAACAGTTGTCTGCAGTTACCATTGGTTTTCCTTCAGCATAACAACAATCGACAGACGTCTTTCTTGTTTCAACCGCAAATATTCACAAAAAGGTTTGTTTATGCATGCAGCAAAGGACTTAACTTGTGCAAACTCCTGTTAGTTCTGGAATCGTCTAACTTTGACATTTCACCCGAATACGTGTGTTCCGAATTTCAAAATAAAGCCATCTCCTAAGATATGTTAAAGCATACTGCATTCCTTCATACCGCACTACGCGTGTATCTAAAATAGCATCATAAGTTGGGAACTACTTTTTGTTGTAAGAAAACAATCTACGTTCATGTAGCCACGCGGAGGCTTTCAATTTATTATAAATGTATGAGGATGAATTAAGCAAGCTGTTTGATTCATATAAAGTAGAGATAATAAAGTTGACGACGTGGATGAGTTCATAGAGTCACAAAAGGAACTTTTCACCGACCAAACGACTGAATGTGGTATCCTCAATGTTCAGCGATTGTTTTATGACAACGAACATACGAGCGTGCATTATTGAAATTATTATTATGATCATTTAAATACTTTTTTAGGAGAAATGTTTACAGCGATTGGCAAATTAAATGGTTTATATTATGAACCATGTTCTCAAGAATCTATCACACATAACATAGAAATTCATATTAAGGTCAAAAGGTCGTCCCGTCCGTCTCAGAGACGTCCCGTTGTGCAAATTAATTTAATCCCTTAATTCGAAAACAGAATAAAATGATGAACGCGGTAGAAAACCAAAGGCGTCAGAGAAAATTAGCCAAGACAGCTAGAAGCTTTTGTTCCCTGGCAAAATGGGTTCTCATTGGACTCCCACAAACAAACAACATGCACGCTTAAGGGCATACAAATATGTGAACTAACTTATAGCTAGTAACAAAAATGACAAAAATGTACTTACCTTCTGCACCTTGAATTTCCTCAAAATTTCCTTTCTTAGTTATTTCTGTTAATCGGAATTACATGGATTCAAAACATTTGATGCACGAAGCGAAAGTGAACGGCAATTTACACTGAATTTCCAACATAAATCACTTTACAGAGGAGAATTTACTGCACTCAAAAACGAAATGAATTTGATACTTCCTATCAAACAATATTTAATCCTGCGTCTACATCAGAATTTCAAGCAAAAGAATTACATACTTTCCTACCTTATAATTCCAAACTCTTAATGACCGAACAGAAACAATCGTGCAGCTGCATCAAAGACAGTATATCCAACCACATGTACATCGTATGGAATTGACCCAACTAACAAACTCAGTCCATCACAACTTGAAACAAAATTTAGTTGGATCGACAGAAAAACAAAATCAACCATTCCAAACCAGTTGAAAAATATGCATTCTTTCATATTTTAATCTCAGTTCAACGCTCCATTTACGAAATAATTCTTTTCTGAAAAGAACACATTCACAATTTGTCGGTATTTTCCATTTAAAATGACCCACATGTGTGGGTGGGTGTGGGTGGGTGGGTGGGTGGGTGGGTGTGTGTATGTGTGTTTATATATATGTGTATGTGTGTGAGATGAACACTTATTCATTTCAATTTCACATCATTCTTTTAGGTGTGTTCAAGTGCAGTTTGAGAGGAATCATTAATTTCAATTATTCATTGTGATTATAAAGTGCTCATTGACGTTTTGAACTAAACCACTACTTTGGGATAATTGTGTATTCATTCAGAGACAATCTGGATTATATCATTGTTATACTTTAGGACCGTTGGTATTAAATATATACAAGGCTATTAGTACATCAGCACATTTAAGAATACTAGTACATGAAGGCATTTAAGACATTTTGTACATTAGGACGTTCGAGATAATTGGAATTAATTAGGAACATTCCATACCTTTGGACATGCGCTTAAACAATATATATTTGGGAGTTTATTCAAAATACTGGTAAGTTCCTCTTTAATTGAATTTTGTATTCAAGGGAAATACATTATTAGTTAAATCAATATCAAACTAGCTTTCTTGAGTTTGCTTCTTTTTGTTGCCTTAAGACCATAAAGTCTCGTGTGTGTGTGTGTGTGTGTGTGTGTGTGTGTGTGTGTGTGTGCGTCTTCTATGTTTCAAATGTAAGCAATTGGGGTGTACCTCTGTGTGTGTATGTTTCTGTGTGCCTTCCATGTTTCAAATGTAAGCAATATTCATTGGTTGGTCAAAGTAAATGATTAGGAACTCAAGATATCTTACAATATTTTATATTAAAAAATGTGACCTTGACATTTTACCCTCAGACACCAAGGCCGTGGAGGATTTCTTATACGAAATGAAAGTTAACGAGAGTGGCTTGAATAAAAGTGGTATAAAAGTCAAGTTATGGTGTTGAAAATTGTTTGTTTCTTTTATTCCCTGTAACATTGCTCTTACACTGCTCAAGTTTAGACTTAATAGGTTTCTTTCCCAAATGCAAGTTACTGACAACGTGTTGTGCCTTATGTAGTGAATAATACAAGTTACTGTGCAGAAACGATTGAGGGAATAGGATAAGTGACGTGCGAACGGATGAACAGCATAATATGCACATATCTGACTTATGGTTACAGAAACTAACAACTGATAGCTAGTTAACGTTCTATATATATATATATATATATATATATATATATATATATATATATATATATATATATATATATATATATATATATATATCACTCCAGCGATGATACAACTGAGGTAGCTTCTCGTGGGTCGGTGGTTCTTTACGGTGATTTCCCTTTTTCTTTCTCCACCATTAATACTGGCCGCCATGAATAGCCTATCGTGTGCTGAAAAATCGCGTTAAACCCAACAACAACAACACACACACACACACACACACACATACAACTGAGGTGTACCACTTAATGGAGTGTTGATACGCACGAGATTAACCATCGCATGCGAAGAACTGCAAGAGTTATCTTCCTTCTGAGTCACAGTGTAGAGGGAGAGTACGAACACAGATAAGCTGGCAACGTAAAACAGCATAGTTCTGAAAAAAAACGGATCAAATGTCAACAGAATAATTCTGAAAATGAACTTATCAAATGAGACCAGTGTAATTCTGTCAATGAACGTATAAATAAAAGAACCATGTAGTTCTGAAAAAAGAAGGGTTTTAAATAGTGCAGTGTAATGCTAAATTTCCTCTGGAAATAGTCTACTTATATTACAGAGTATGTTTAGATAATAAAAGTTCATTAGAAGCACTGAAAGTCTTTTCAAAGTCGATTTATTTTGCGGTTGCTGAAATTCTTTTAATATTATTCATATTCATAATTTACGGCTTCATTATATAGTTTTAACGACAAAACTCCTCAAAAGCAATAATGCATCAATTTCAGACTGAAACGTAAATGTACACATCTCTCTTGGAGGAAGGGTTCTGAGTAAGCAATTCAAAGCAAAATGAATTGAGAACCTTAACAGAAGTTTTCTAATCGATGTATCCTTGATTAACGTCGGTTATCAGATATTATACCTGACCAGTGTGAATTTCGTTGCCACACGAGGATGCCATCCTTCTATCCGAACAAGTTGGTACAATATTAGAGGAACGACAAATTTAAGACCGGCAACTGTTGCAGGCAACTGTAAGGCAAACAACAAAATAGAACAATACTTTATAAACAATTTCGATTTTAAAAGCAGTGTAAAAAAATAATTTGCATACATAGGTAAATATATTTATAAATATTGTGTAATTAGATGAGTTGTCTTTTCAATATTTTCATAATTACACTGGCAGTAACCAATCATTTTTTAATTAGCATTTAGTGAAGATGAAACATAAAGTTAGTTCCTTGATAATATCAATATTCTTTAAATATTTATTTAATTATTTGCAGTATTGTTATGCTGTCGAAAGAACACATCAAGGAACGAGGATAGTAAACCTAGAGTAATAACTTTACAGCTGAGCAAACGCTTTGATATTTTTAACTCAATGGATGAATATGTGACTGCCTTTTTATTTCGCTAATTAATATAATTACCCGGTATTTCCTGAGTTGTTCTTCAAAAATATCTGGTATTTCTTCGGGAATGACAGTTTCGTCTGTGACGTAGAAAATCAGGTAACCACTTCCGGCCAGAATGCCAAGTACGATCACATTGCTGACTACACGTGCGAGATACCATCTCAGTCTAATAAAAACCACAACTTGATATTAAAAATTATATGAAATTAATGTCGAGCGATATCTCATTAGATTAATTTGTGCAGATGAAAACGAAAATATATCATATTATTTTTAACTTAAAATAGTGTATGTACACCGTTATTTCTTCAATTTAATGTTAGCCAATGAATCAATATATTAATCAGTCGATCGCACATAATGCTACCTTAATCATAACTAATAACACTACCTTAATGATACAGATAGTACACAAATCGTCATTGATTAGTTTTTATTGTGCTAGTGTACACGCATGTATGTACATTAAATAAGGGTGTCTTTATACCGCTAAGGACAAATGCTTTCTGTTGAAGACGGTGTTCTAACCTTTGACAAAGAAAAATATCTTGTATAGACTTCTCCTCTCGAACTACCTCCTGCAATGAAACAAATAATCCTTTAAGCTGAGATAAAAGGGAAAGTAAGATTGGAGGAAATATATTTATGGAAGTACCTATACCGGTCAACACTAGTTCCAGTTATTACGTTAAAATAGGTTGTTATGTTACATTCAATAATTAAGAAAAAATATCACTTGTAATGACGGAACTGGTTAAGTATGTTCAGATAACCACAATGAGGGTCAACGAAACGTGTTTATATTTACGCTGCAATCTTCGATTTCTATCTCACATCGTTTGAACAAGTCCAAACTACACTCACACTGGAACAAAGATCAATCCATATTTCATGCCAATACTGATATCCTCCTAGTAGGAAAACCAAGCAGAATGAATCTTTTTGAGCAGTTTTCGAATCTCCTGGTGTACGGAAATTCGATAGGTGACAACCTGATTATTCTTGAGGATTTCAACATTCGCTTTGACTGTCCTGGAAACCCATACGTATCAAAACTCCTAGATTACATTCACGTTTTCAGCCTCAAACAGTCAGTTAGCCAATCCACCCACAAACATGGTCACATTATAGACTGGATTCTTCATAGACCTGATGATAATATTCTACAGTCTTTCCTGTTGTCCCACAAATTAGCTTCAGATTACCTCCGCATTATATACCATCTTGAGGTATCAGTCCCTAAGCCTCCACCTTTATTTGGTAATACAAAAAACCTCCATGTTATAAATAGAACACAACTAATGCATGATATTCAAGCAAACCTATCAACTTGCTTACCTCCAACAGCAGAACAACTCGATAACTGCCTGCGTTCTTTGCTGGACAAACATGTCCCAGCAACCAAGTGCAGAGTATTAATTCAAAAGTATTCTCCGTGGCGTAGCAGTGTTAATGACCAGCTTCTCCCTGCTAAAAGAGACCACAATAAAGCTGAGAGATTTTGACTTTCCACCAGACTCACTATTAATAAGCAATCTATGAAGCTGCTAAGAAGAATATCACAAACATAGTCCATACAGCGAACTCTTCCCACTACAGTACTAATATCACGGAACGTTCCAGCTGCAAAGAGCTCATCTAGATTACTAACAAGCTAATGTCAAGGAATAAATGTACATCACTTTCAGCTACCTTCTCTCCAGTTTAATTTCCGGACCTGTTTGCAAATTTCTACCGTGACAAAGTACAAACCATTACATTTAAGCTTGACAACACAAGTTCAGCTGACTCGTCGTCACCATAGAGTTGCAAGACAGAAATTTAGCGGTAACCGTTAGCAGCATTTGATCCTGTCTCTATGGATTTAGTACGTACATCGTGATGAAGAGTGCACCAAAGTCATGTTAACTTAACCCGATTCCGACATCACTGCTGCTTTTCAGTGCTTAGATCCAATATTGCCTTCACTAACCAATGTTCAATTCCCAAACTGCCTTTGTAAAACCTCTGCAGAAGAAACCATAACGATTTAAAAGACCTTCCGACTAGTTTATAATCTCCCATTCATGTCGAAAATTTTAGAAAAAGTTGATTTATCCCAACGTGTATCTCATCTGAACTCAAACAGACTTTTTAGCAATGTACAGTTTGATATCACCCTAGCCACAGCATTGAAACTGCTCGTCTGAAAGTAGCCAATGACCTTCTCCCTGCTTTGGATAGTGGAAAGATTAGTCTTCGCCCTCCTTGCCTTGTCTGCAGCATTTGACACAAAAGACCATTATATATTAATCCACCGTCTCCAGCATATAATTGATATTCACGATAGCCTTACTGTGGTTCAAATCAATTTTTGGTAAACAGTACACAAACTGTGTCCGCAAATGGAATACACTCCAGCCCAGTTGATCTACGTTGTCGTGTTCCACAGGGGTCTGTTCTTGGACCTGTTGTCTTCTTTCTATACACTCAGCCGCTCTCAAGTGAAATATATTATCATCCAGTGTCTCACCAATTGTATGCTGATGACACCCAAATATACAAATCTAGCCACTCAGCTGAAGTTGATGATACCATCCAAGGTGTAGAGAGGCGCATTTCCGATGTGAAATCATGGATGATATGTAACAATCTGCAGAAGAATGACAATATAAAACTGAAATCATTTTAATTACAACACAAAT
The DNA here is from genome assembly GCA_016746295.1 of Potamilus streckersoni. NCBI lineage: Eukaryota > Metazoa > Mollusca > Bivalvia > Unionida > Unionidae > Potamilus > Potamilus streckersoni. The sequence goes on along the minus strand of JAEAOA010002349.1, from coordinate 3,217,134 downwards.
ACTTTCTCATTCACATCCTTTACCTCCAACAAAAATTATCAGCAAAACCAACATTAACTTTACATGGTAAGTACGAAACCTAGGTGTTATTCTCGATAGTACTCTCAAGTTTCACCAACATGAATATATGCATGGTTGCATTTCTTGAGCTGAGACGCATCACCTCTATTCACAATTATCTGTCAGTTGATGCCACAAAATACTTTTGTGTTCCTTAGTACTTTCAAGACTGGACTATTGTAACTCAATTATGTCTGGTTCGTCTCAATATATACTCCAGAAACTTCAAAAATTCAAAATACAGCTGCTTGGATCATCTTTAGAGCATCACGATCAGAGCACACCTCTCCGGTGCTTTGTACTCTACACTGGCTATCAATTCGATCCAGAATCAAACACAAAATTTGTTCTCTGTGCTACGTTTCACTGACGCGCTCCAGTTCAACATACCTATCCAATTTCACCCATGCATACACACCAGCAACATACTTACGATCTTCTTCTGACACTCGTATTCTCACTATTCTCGCTATGAAAATGACGTCATACGGGCAACGTTCTTTTGCATATCAGGGCCCATCAACGTGGAACAAATTGACAACTGAACTTAGACACAAAGACACAGCGATCTCATTCAAAAGCGTTCTTAAAACTCAACTATTTCGACTGCAAGAACAGACCTAGAGACATGATAAGGTTTCCTTACCTTAAATATTTTCAGCATGTTGTCTGTTATCTATTTTCATGCTGTTTGTTTATTGCAATCATATCATTATATATGTTTATCTAATGTTGTAAAGCGCTTAAAGCTTCTAAAGATTCGGCTCTATACAAAATTCTCATTATTATTATTATTATTATTATTATTATTATTATTATTATTATTATTATTATTATTATTATTATTATTATTATTATTATTATTATTATTATTATTATTATTATTATTATTATTATTTCTGGAATTTAATGTACTCGGGTTTCATTTATGTGTACTTTATTACCTGAGGTTGGTTTATCTATATGATACTTTATAGGCAGTTAATAAGCAGTTCATTTTACGGCGCAATGTCTCCAGCTGTAGAGCTGAATAATAGTGAAGGGATGAAGGAGAGTCGGAGTGATAGAGCTATAGGGACAGAGATATGCTATATCTTTGTGTTTTCGCCTTAGCAATGTTGCTAATCTGTGTTGGTATATTCCCGGTGTGCTGCTGTTTGCGGTGACGTTGGTCCCAATAAAGATGGTGTTTTCTTCGTAGTGAGGGACCAAAGCTTCAGGACCAACGTGTCTTCGGGACCAACGGGTCTTTGGGAACAAGACGTTCTACAGATCATTGGCCAGAGGAGAGTGGCAGGCCATTTGTTGTGGCTCCTTGACCATCAGACATAGCGGTGGGGGCTTAAATTACATTCTGGTTATGAAGTGAACGTCGCAAGATATGTCCCAATTTAAATTAAATCAAGTTATCAATATTTGAGTCAAACATTGTCATTCTTCATATGAAACAAGTTATCACTGTTTGAGGGAAACATTGTCACTATTTTTATGAAACCAGGTATCACTATTTGAGTGAAACTTTGTTTTTGTTTTGAAATTCAAATGTTATTGTTTTAGTGATAAATTGTTTATTTTGTGCCTAATATTTATAAAATTTCATTTTATTCATTATTGTTAACTATTTGTTTGTTTTCTATTTCATCCTGCAACTCGTTCCAATTAGGAACTGTATCATTTTTTCGTTATATTATTTCAGTTATCGTTCGACAGCTTCGGTGGCCTAATGATGAGAGCATCCGTCTCGGATGTGGGAAGTTTTGGGTTCGATTCCCGGACGAATCATACCAAAGACTTATAAAAATGGTACTAACAGCTGCCTCGCTTGGAGCTCAGCATTAAAAAGTTAATGTTAAGATGGGTCAGCCTGGTGTCAGGATAATGTGACTGGGTGGGACATCTTGCTATATGTCAACAACATCATGCCCCATATCTAGGTATCACTATATACTGCCACACTGTAGACATCGTAACGATATGACTGAAAAACTGTTAAAGCTACGTTAAAAATCCCAATCATACACACAGACAGAGAGTTATCGTTCAGTTATTTAACTTGGTACGCATCAATGTGTTAAAAATCCAGTTTTATGCTAATTTATGCGTGCAGGTTTATGTGTAGAATATTTTATCTTTAATCTTGTATCGCCATTGTATTTTCCTTGTCATTCATAGTGTCTTTATTGTAGTAATCTGACCCAAACCCAGCTCATCTTGTTACAATGAGAGCACTTTGTCGACTGTGAACAGCAAATAAGTTTTCAAAACCTAAATAAAATTACTATAAATCCATGTCTGTGAATCACAATAAATGCATTCAAATTCATGGGGATAGGGTGCGAGGATTGGTGACCGAGTGGTTTAAAGAGTGAGATTTTGCCGATCACTGCCATCTCAACCTCTGCTTCCACACATGAAAAACACATCAAATGTTCATGAAAAGGTGAAGTGTCGACATTAGTGTGTAATTATTGAGTACCTTAAAATCAGTGGTAACGGCAGTTTTCCTATCCTTGACCCCGTCTTTATTTGTAATCGAGTGGTCCCAGTCACACAAGAGTCTCCATGTAAACTTGTAGTCTTCTCCCGATTCAGAGAGTTTGCTCTTCCGGTAACGCACGTGCATTCTGAAAATTATCTTTTAGTTTGCATTGATCATGAAGTTTTTCATTCATTATTTGTTAATATTAGTAAATTAAGATTTTTAATTAACACATAACACAAATTCGTCTTTAAAAATAAAAATCTTTGATACGAGTTAAACTTTAAACTATGGATATACTCACAAGGTAGCGATGAAAACGAGGCAGAGAATATTTGCAACCAACCACGTGATGAAATAAGCCAATGGAATGTTGTAACCATCCAAAATATCACGAGAATAGGCGCCGTAGAACATTATACTCTGAGAGACAACACCCTATAAAAGGAGAGTGGTAATCAAATGCGATAATTTGAAACGGAATAATCGAAAAATTATAACCATTTTATACATTAGGACTTGCTTATGGACCGGCAAGGCTTATATTGTTAAATTTGGAATTGCATAATATATCTTATTAAAGTTCGGATATTTCAGAGTTCAAATAATTATTTTTTTTAAAAAAAAAAAACAAACATTCTCTTACTAATAGTATAACTATAATTTGATATTTAATTTACGAGTTTATTCCTATGTATAAAGGATGAATTTATGTTCAATGAAACGTTTAATCTAATTTTATATCGAGAGTTGATGGAATAGTAAATAAAATGTTGATTCTTATGTGAAACCAGGATTTGATTCAAATTGTGAAACCATGAGTTGATTTTAATGTTAAACCAGAAGTTGATTCTAATGTTAAACCAGGAGTTGATTGTAATGTTAAATCTGGAGTCGATTCTAATGTTTAACCAGTTATTTTTAATGTTAAACCAGGAGTCGATTCTAATGTTAAACTTGGAGTTGATTCTAATGTTAAACCAGGAGTTGATTCTAATGTTAAACTTGGAGTTGATTCTAATGTTAAACTTGGAGTTGATTAAAGCTGAATGTTAAAGCAAGAGTTGACATTATGTTAAATCAAAAATTGAGTTTAATGTTAAATCATGAATCAGTTTGAATGTTAAATTAAGGGTTGACTTTAATGTTGAATGAAAGTTTTATTTTAATGTTAAATTAAGAAAGTATTCTAAGTTAAATTAAGAGTTGATTTTAATGTTAAACCAAAATGTTATTCCAATGTTAAAGTGTTGATTTTAATGTTAAATCAAGAACTTGTTCAGTCGTTAAGTCGAGAGGTCATTTTAGGTTAAATAAATAGTTATTTTGACGTTAAATTAAGAGTAGATTTTAATGGTAAACGAGGTTTATTCATATCTTAAATAGAAGGTTTACAACACCGTTAATTAAGAGTTTATATCAATGTTAAAAGATTAGTTTATTTAAATCCCTATTGTAATCTTAATCGTAGTTAACATTCAGTTTTCTCATTGATCACCTGTAACTAAATGTGGATATTCAAATTAATTTTACTCTAGAGGATCTAGATTCATACGCGGAAGCTGCCTTAATATGTATTGTTGCTTTTCTCAAAAAAAAAGTTTGATCTCGAAAAAGAAAGGAAAACTAATGAAAATTCTTACAAAATGTCCATTTCTTGTGGCATTTTCTTTCGTGATAAATCCTCCATCGTTTAGTACCTGAAATAAGAACGGTTTCTATTAGAATTATCAATGATGCGTCGCATGGTCGCGTAATAATTTGTGTATTTTACACTATCAATCAGTTTACATTCCTTTCCTTAGGAAATAAAATTACATATAAGTTATATTATATCACTGAACATGTGCATCCGCCTGAAACATTCGTATATAAATGATCGTCACGTCGTTAGAAAAGTTCATTTATTATTAAAACAGTATATGAATGTAAACAATTATGCGAAAGTGTTAGCACTCGTAACTGAAGGAAACAATACTGAGAAATATTTTAGCCTTCTCGGATCCATTTCGTTGCCTTTAACTTCGAATAGTCTGGTTTTAGGATTATGCAGTTGTATCCTTAAATTTATATATATATATATATATATATATATATATATATATATATATATATATATATATATATATATATATATATATATATATATATATATATATATATATATCTATGCATACATATATATATATCTATGCATATATATATATATATATATATATATATCTATGCATACATATATATATATCTATGCATATATATATATATATATATATATATATATATATATATATGCATGTATGTATGTATGTAATAGATAGATATAGAGAGATAGATAGATAGACTGCTTTTGTGCATAACAAGCATAAAACCTGTACTGCAGTCTTTCTACCATTCATCTGCTAGAAGTTCATTGTTGTCTTTCAAATGCATGACAACATAATGGTTTGAGCAGTCACTTACCAATCGTCGCTTTTGGTATTTTGTCTCACAATTCTTTTGAACGTTCAGCAGGTCCATTCTCGCTCCGGTGGCTTAGTGGTTAGAGCGTCCACCTCGGATGCGGGAGATATTGGGTTCAATCCCCGGCAGAATCATACCAAAGACTTATAAAAATGGTACTAACAACTCCTTTCGCTTGGCGCTCAGCAATAAGAGGTTAGTGGTAGGACTGGTCGGCCTGTTGTCTGGATAATGTGACTGGGTGGGGCATCGTCCTTCAGGTCTGTGGCATGATGCGCCAGTGCTAGACATCACTAAATAGCCACACTGCCGACATCGTAACGATGTCTGAAATATTGTTAAAACTACGTTAAAAATTCAAATCACACACACACACACACATACATACATGCATGCATACATAAATATACTGTTCCGGATCACTGCCATCTCACCTCTGTCTGCCTGGGCTCGAGTCTCGGTTTCAACTAATGTGGTTATATTAGAAAGCTTGTCAGTAGCTTGTCATCGGTCGGTGGTTCTTCCCGGGGGTTTCCAGGGTACTTCTTGCATCAGTTATACTGACCAGCATGTATAGCCTATCTTGTGCTGAAAAAATGGCGCTAAGTCTAAAACAACAACAGATAATATGTGCAAGTGCCACCTTTCCTTCTTGCATGACAACAAATTGCCTGAAGAACAGCCTCTAGTCCTTCTTCTATGATAGCATATTATCTTTGGTACAGCCACTAGGCTATCTGCATGACGGCAAATTACCCATGGAACAGCCACTAATCATACTTACATGTCGGCAAATTACCTGTGAAACAGCCACTATTCATAATTAAATGATGGGAATTACCTGTGGAAAAGCCACTAGTCCTACTTGCATGACTGCAATCAGCATATTCAGATAAAGCAGAGTTCGCAGGAAATTAAAGTATGAAGCCACGTTACTTCCGAAATAAGCTGAAATCGACAGGAATTGATTAAATGATTTTTTTTTTAAATTTTTAACAGGTAGTATTAAAATGTAGACATTTGTAATTTATCTTTAGCTACGTTGAACAAAGAACCAACGTGTTTGCATTAAAGAGTATGTCCGCATTAAAGAGTATGCGTTTGTACGTGTGTGTGTGTGTGTGTGTGTGTGTGTGAGAGAGAGAGAGAGAGAGAGAGAGAGAGAGAGAGAGAGAGAGAGAGAGAGAGAGAGAGAGAGAGAGAGAGAGAGAGAGAGAATCCGAATCTGAAGATTTAAAAGTGAACGTATTCGCTTCGCACAGAGAGACGGCATTTGGATGCTTAATGGGCGACGCCAAGGCAAAATAGATTTATTAATTTATTTCGCCAACAAAGAATGATGGTTTAGGTTTATGATCGCAATTTAAAACAAATCATCTAACCGAAAGGTTAAACCATACAGCCTGAGCGTCGTGGGTGTATTTTTCAACACGCACCTTGCAAGTTGGAGATAGTTGTCTCCCAGATCGGCCAGCTGCTAAGGATTTCTCCCATCTTATCTCTTTGCTAATAGAGTAATTATGAATGAAAACAAAAAGAAACAATCATTAGTGACATTTACTCATGTTAGAAAATCTTCAGGGTTGTTTTCTGGTTCTGGTAACAGTACATGTAACACAACGTATTTTAATTTAATCACACCTACATTAAGCAAACACGATTCAGAAGCAAACAGAAAATTTTTAAGACGTAATTTAGTTGAAATAACTTCAATTGTGTAGAAACTAGAATCGCAAATATATTTAATGGATATTTGACTAACAGAAATGATTTCTGATCTCGAAGTTGTTTCTAGTTATACTTTATAGACAAATGCCGCTTTAAGTTTGTATATGAAGTCACGGCTTCATATCGAACAAGAACACAAGTGATCAGATTGGAACATATGATTGTGATATAAGAAATCAAAGTTAAGGATACGAAATATGTAAAAGGGTAGGTTCACAAACCTTTATGACCTGCCTTCCGTATTCGTTCTTATCTCTTTTTATTCTAGTCTGTTGCATATGGGAACGAAGCATTCTGGGAAAACAATAATAGTGTGAAATTCATCGGACAATTCCATCAGTTTTACAAAAACAAGTATGTTGCAGTGGGGTATCAGAACGTATTCCTTATCGAAAACATGATTCTTAGCATCCCTATCTGAAATTGATAAATATAATAATAATCGTCCCTGATAAAACATATACTTATTGTAACTTTGATCTGCAGTAATACGAGCGAATTATTCAATATTTATGAACCGAATCTACTCTGCGATTAATCAATGCGGACCACGTATTCGTAAGCAATCGTATTATTATCAAACTGTTCTTAACCTGCATCTTTTGTATCATATGATCATTTAACCTCTAAAGTCAGTTAAAATGTAGTCCACAATATTTAAAATCACGAGACAAAACAGTGTGAACAGACCAACAGTGTCTAGTTTTTAAACACTGTAAAATATGCGTAATATATTTTAACTGGTAAGAATTGGAAACTGGATTTATGTTTATCGATCTCAGGTAAAATCTTTTCTAAACCAAATCACTTAATCAAGAATGCCCATGTGTATCGATCTAGCGTGAGATGTTTATACCAGGTCGATTAATCATGCAATTATTCATGTCACAGGGACTAACCTTGTCCGCTACCGCACGGTTTCTGAAAATTCCATGCTTTTGACAGGAAATACGTACTGAGGCTTACAGACCAATATAACAGCCCCATTTTCTAACATAGGGGTGAAAGGTCATTGGAAACTAGTACTCACTGTTTAACTTAAGGAATATAATCGCTATACTATCAAGAATGGCATTTAGATATATTATTTGCAGTTGTCTTCCTTGATCACGATGAACTAATTCATGATACCACTGTAAATACATTTATCTCATCGGTTTTGAAGTTTGTGAAACATAAAAAAACATAGAAAGGTTTTATTCTTAAGAAAAGTTTATCTTAAATTATGAAAGTTTAATCTTGTTTAAACTTTTCTCAGCTGCACTCATCTTTGAGCAAAGTGTTTCGTTTATAAAGAAAAAATAAGCAACGGTAAAATTAATCATAGGGTCATAGAACAGGTCGAATTAGATTATAGATGATATGATGATTAGAGTGTAGATCACTTCGAAACGATGTAAGGAGTAACGTCTAATCTCTTAAAATCCTTTTAATGCACGACTTTTCCTATGCCCTTTAAAAAGAAATGTATATAAGGCTATAGTAAAGTACCTTGTCACTTGGAGCTTCTGTGTTATCGGTAGAGGACAGAATTTTACCACAGCGAGCACCTTGTCACATTCCTCTTGAAGATTTGTGGGAGATAAAAGCTGCATAAATCTAGTAAGCTCATTCTCGATATCATATCTGAAAGAAACCTCGTTTTCCTATTAATTGCGCAATTATCGCAGTTAATTAAAGATGTATTAACATATAGCTAAACATACTAGCATTCTGACATCATTACTTGGTTGTAAAACTTCGGCATTTAATCGTTTGTTAATAAAAGAAATAAAATATCATCAGGGCTTTTTATTTGATATTTAGGTTCTCTGCAACACAATGTTGTAACCAATATTTATTATCCTGTCCACAACAATGCTTTTATTCTCTCCGTATTGTCATACCCATAACTTTATTCTCTCCACTACAATGGAGTACTCATACCCATGACTTTATTCTCTCCACTACAATGGAGTACTCATACCCATGACTTTATTCTCTCCACTACAATGGAGTACTCATACCCATGACTTTATTCTCTCCACTACAATGGAGTACTCATACCCATGACTTTATTCTCTCCACTACAATGGAGCACTCATACCAATGACTTTATACATTCCACTACAATGGAGTATTCATACTCATGTCTTTATTTTCCCGACCACATATTCATTATTTATTCTCTCCACTGCAATGTCATGAACATGACTTTGTCGTCTCTACCACGATGCCATACAGATATTTTTGTCATCTCTAACACAATATTATACCCATGATTTTGATCCTTTTTGTAACAGTAATATCCATGATTTTTTTCCTCTTTGTCATAAAGTCATATCCACTATTTAATCATCTTTATCACGGCCTTAAGTCCATGATTCTTATTCTCTTAAATACAAAGTCATACCATTATTTTATCCTCTTGAATACGATGTAAAACTATGGAATACATTCAAGATGTTACCCTCTTCATCCCAAATGTTGTAACTACTTATATATATATATATATATATATATATATATATATATATATATATATATGTGTGTGTGTGTGTGTGTGTGTGTGTGTGTGGGTATGGGTGTGGGTGTGGGTGTGTGTTTGAATATATATATATATATATATATATATATATATATATATATATATATATATATATATATATATATATATATATATATATATATGCTCATTGGCTACACAAAGATAGTGCAGCGGGTGCTGACCACACCGGGTGGCACCATCAGAGAGGCTGCCGCCAAAATGATTGTCTATACATCATTTTGAATTTTTGTGCAGGAGGGAAGTTCATGGACACCATGAGTTACCGCACTGGGTGACACCAACTCTACTGACGCCACAGCACACTAATGTTTGCAATCAAGACAAGCAGCAATAAAATTGTTTGCTATTTAACTGCACTATGGATATATGTTTTGCAATCACACTTATGTATTTCTTGATACAACACGTTGTATACATCCAATCAGTGAAAACATAAATTAGACTTCAAAGAAGCACTGGAAAGGCCAAAAACCTTAGATAACAATTCTACTTTCTTCAAAGAGAATGTTTTCGCAGACAGGGTGAACATGTAATTGAAAACTATAAACAGTCATCTAATTTGGCAATAAGAATCGTGTTAATATACAAATGTAAATTTTAATGCTCCTTTGTGTTATCCAGATTTTGTTGCTTGGTCATTTTGATACGTTTTATAGCTCCAAATCAAGATATTAGATAAGAGTAAGAAACACTGTCTGAATAAGTCGGTGTTCTGAATAAGTCGGTGTTCTGAAGAGTTCGGTTGTACTATTCTTGAGCATAAATAAAAGAAATGCGGCAGTCCAGATTAGACTGTAATTTGAAAGTTAGGGGGTTGGGGGGAGGTTGATAGGTAAACAAATAGTATTATTTCAGTAAAAGTCCTAGTCCAATCACCCAGACAGTATGTAAGGGACGTAACTCTAATGATTGTCTGGATAAAATCAATACAGAATTGGAAACCAGATATTTGGCTGATCAATGGTGACCTAACGTCTATCCGTTAAGTGGAAAATGACAAAGTTCATTCAAAAATTTATTTTGTTGCATATAGAACTAGTGCGAGCTATATTGATGAAATACTACTCAAATTAAACTTGTACAAGACGTACACAATAAAATATATCTTACTCGTCATGGAGAAAACTGTTTTTAAGGCGGTAAATCAGTTGATCACTTGAGATCCTTTCGGGTTGTTCTTCTTCTGTGCAGACATCAGCTTTTAGAGTAGTTTCGGCATCTGGCTGGATATCTCCCATTTTAATAATAATAATAATAATAATAATAATAATAATAATAATAATAATAATAATAATAATAATAATAATAATAATAATAATAATAATAATAATAATAACATTTAGAATATTAAGAACATATTTATATACCAGGTTATCACGCACATGTTTTTATGTCATGTCGAAAAGCAAGTGTTTATATGTCAGGTTATCAAGCACATATTTGCCCTGTTGTTATTGTTATTATTATTATTATTATTAGTAGTAGTAGTAGTAGTAGTAGTAGTAGTAGTAGTAGTAGTAGAAGTAGTAGTAGTAGTAGTATTGTTAAGCAAAGTGCTGATGTGTAAGCCGATTTCGATGATTTGCAGTGGAAATTGAGATATTTGCAGAATTACCACGTAATTTTAAAATTTGTCTTTTTTTATTATTTTTTCTTGATTAAGTTTGATGACATTTTTTCTGTCTGTAAAAATCCGCAAAGGTTTAGTGCTTGGTATTGCATATTCATACTTGTAAAACGCAAATCTTTAGTGCTTGGTGTTTAATATTCATTACTTGTAGACTATGAAGCACATGTTTATATGGCAGGATATCTGGCACGTGTTTGCATACCAGGATGTCGGGCACGTGTATATGTCAAGTTATAAAGCACATCTTTATATATCAGATTATCAAGCACGTGCTTGTATGTAAAGTTAAAAAGCACGTAGTTATATATCAGGTTATCAAGCACATGTTTATATATCAGAATATCAAACACATGTTTATATATCAGGTTATCGAACACGTGTTTATACGTCACGTTACAAAGCACGTTTTCATGTTAGATAATCAAGCACATCTTTATGCCAGGTTATCAAGAACGTGTTCATATGTCAGGTTATCAAGTACCAATTTACATATCAGGTTATAAAGAACATATTTTTATGTCAAGTTATCAAGCGTGAGTTTATATGTGAGGTCAACAAACACGTTGATACAAGTCATGTTTTCAAGAAAATGTTTATGTCAGGTTATCAAGCACATGTTTATATGTCACTTATTAAAGAATATATTTATATGTCAGGTTATCAAGCACATGTTTATATGTCACTTATTAAAGAATATATTTATATGTCAGGTTATCAAGAGCAAGCATATACATGATATCAAATACATGTTAACGTGTCAAATTATCAATCAGATGCTTATATCTTATTTTTCTTGGAGACGTTACGTGTTTTGGAATTACTGCGAACTTCTGTTTAAAAAAAACAGAACTAGTACGATTTAGAAAAAGAAACAAATTCTTTTAGACTTATGTGAAATTAATGATAGAATTCATTGGTGGGGTTGACCTAAGATTTTGGGTTACCGTGGAGTTAGTAATGCCAATTGCAGACCCATATTTTAGAGATAGGGTGTGTTTGTCTTGATATTACTTGACTATTTCTTTAAAGGGAGATCAATGCCCGTGAAGTTGTCTCTTGTTTGATTTGTGCGATGCTTGTCGTTGATTATTTATCATTATGAAAGTACCACTCTGGTATTAACTGACCTACAATTGCTTAGCGCACGAGACATGGGTACAGCTGGTTTAACTGAAGTACCATTGTTCAGAGCACGAAAGATGAGTGTGAGTGTCAAAGTTTAAATGTTTAACTTAACGTACCCTTAAAAATTAAACCGATTTCATTTTAGAATTGGCTAAAGGACATCTATAAAGACGATTCGGGTAAATTTATGTATTCATAGAGAACTATTATATGGAGATCTTATTAGTTATGCATCATCAAAAGTCTTTCTCACAATGATATCGCTATGGTAACCATTCTCAACTGGTGAGAGATATTAATAATACTGTATGATTGTCGTTTTATTGATGTTATACTGACTATCATTAAATATCATATCGTATTGGAATGCTATTTTAGACTTTAGCGAGCAAATATTTGAAATCAATCTACGAGTTGCATAAATTTTATTTAAAACGAGTACAAATATAACATGCAGCTTATCACATGTCAAAAAATATTGGTTTTACCTGACGAAATCGCCAAATATATTATAATTGCTGATGTTATGGTCGTTACATATTTATATTGTTGATGTCATTAGATGTTATTGTTATAATTGATAATATTTGTACTTTTAGATACTGCGGGCGGGACCGAAGAAAAATTTATTAACGTGTCTCATGTACTTCCTACGAATCGTCAATATTAAACACTGCAAACACTAGAGTTTATTTCTTGTACACCAGTTTTGATGATTAAAAACAGGTTTAAGTTTTATTTGAACCAATTATCGTGTTAAGTAAAAACTTTGATTTATGTTATCTTTGATCTAATGATTGGCGCGAAGAAAAATATTTTGGTTCTTACTTAAGGGGGCGCTCCACAGTTATTACATCCTCTGACAGTCCGATGAAAGGTGGAGCTGTTTGCATTTGCAAGGTGCACAATGAAATGACCTTTGACATACTTCTGTCTGCAACCATGCTGTAGTTGTGAAAATCGTGCATGATCTAAGAATACATATGATCAAAATGGTTGCCCCATGTCCTCGAAATATCAACCTGTACTAGTGCAAATTTTAACAAATAATGTTGTTGATGAGTTTAACGTCATTTTTCAGCACAAAATAGGCTATACTTGGCAGCCAGTACAACTGGTGGACGAATATTCCTGGAAAACTCCGGGAAGAAACACCGACTTACGAGAAAGCTACTGGCAAGCTTTCTCACGCACCAACGTTAGCCGAGCATGAGACTCGAGCATACGCAGACAGAGGTGAGATGGCAGTTATCCGGAACGATGAGCGCTTTAGGCCACTCGGCACTTTGGGGCCTCCGAAGTAAGTAAAAAATATGGAAAACTACTTTTACCGGAGTTGGCATTATCAATCTCTACAAGACCAATGAATAATTTACAAAATATAAAATAAAGTTATAAACGTTCTCGGCTTGGTCTTATACTTTTAAATGATCTTTGAAGTCAAGAAAATAAAAATTACCAAACGGAGATAGCAGCATATTCACAGGTACAGATCTACAGTAAGGACAGGTTGTATACTCTCTTATCAAAACGGTTTACAGTGAATGTAACCAAATCAAAACATACTCAAGTCGAGACGTACCCAAGTCAAAACGTACCCAAATTAAGACATGACCCACACTCTCTTTAAATAATGACATAATTTGAGTGTATTGTGTTTCTTGACAGTGATCGGTCTGATGAGCGATAGAAATTGGCAGACACGATGGAACTATCTTATAATCTACCTCAAAGCACATTAAGAGAAACGTCTTTAAGTTAAGAAGTATCACTTGAATATATTTATGTTGTGTTTTCACGTCTAGGATATTCTACCAGCATATCTGAAGAATGTTTAATGACAGCTTCGTTTGTTTTAAACATCAATCAAATGCGCACGTTTCATACAATTATTATGATCAGCTTTGAAAATTAATTCCATTTTCTATTTCGCAATATAAACAGATATGTCTACAATTGATGACAGAGCTTACTTTTGACATTTTATAATTAAAAAAATAAAAACATAAAAATAATTTCCATTGCGTTTTCACTTGCGCTGCGTGCCATTTTTCCATTACGTATTTTATTTTATTTTCATTGCATTCCATAATTTCAATTCCGTATTTAAGTTACACCAGCTTGAATCATCAGTAATACTCGGTTATTGTGACAATTGACTGCGCATAATCTAAAAATGCCGAAAATACCAAGAATAGAAGCATCATAAATTTAATTGGATTTAATTGATTTTTTCACGTGAGTCAGCACCTATTTCCATTTCACTTGTCCGTACGCGATATATTTGATTAATATAATTGAATTGTATAGGGTTCCGTAAAATTAGATGCAAGAACACGTGATGAAGGAAAATTGTCGGTCAGTGAACTTGTTGACGGCAATTAGCATATCTGTCCGACGCTACACTGGATTTGGGTGGACTGCAGGTGCTGAAGTTTAAAGTTGAGCTGATCTGATTAATCTAAAAGTGTGTTAGAAATACACAAAAAAATTTTAATGCAGTTAAATATTGTATAATACTCCTTAAAATCATTAGTATTTAACAAAATAAAGTATTACTGATGATTCAAACTGGTAATATTATACTACGCAATGGAAAAATGGAACGCAATGGAAATAAACTAAATTATAAAATGAAAAAATGGAATGCAACGCAATTAACGATGCTATTGATACATTCATCATTCATGGTTATTGATCAATGAAATAAATGCATTGTATTGGGTTTCCGTGCAAACAGATGCAAGAGCACATGATGCGGAAAAAGTGTAGGTCAGTTGACAGAATTTTCTGCATTGAAAACAACATAAATATATACATTAAAATTATATAAGTATTTTTAGAGAGTTTTTGGTTATGCTGTAATTTGGGTACGTTTTGACTTGGGTACATTTCGGTTTGGGTACGATATAACTTGTATACGTTTGTGTTTGGGTACGTTTTGATCTGTTCTCACTCAAATTACACCCATCAATCATACGCCAAAATAGAGAGAATTATATTTTCCTGCAAGAATACCTAAGATATTCAAGATATTTTTAAATATCCAGAATAACCAATTAGGAAGACCTGTGGGATTGAATCTTTAAAACAAAAAATCTCTGTGCAAACTGTACAGCGCCAACTTTACAACAGAATTGCACATAAATACATAAATGAGTTGATATGACATTTTCATACTGTTGCGTCATGATCATGCTGTAACGTTATATTATATGGCGACACACTTACTGGATCATGTCTATACTTAACAGAACGTAACACGTGCTTGAAAACGTTGATTTGTATAGCAAGACGAGCTGTGTATGTAATAATGCTTATTACATATGGATTAACCAGAATGTAATGAAAGATTTTTAGTTTGCCCCGTCAGTTCTTGTAGTAAAAGCAACCATATCCTTCACAATATTATTTCAGATTAATGTGATCTTATAAGTGAAATCACGTGGACTACACAAATAAAACGCTATGACAAACTTAACGTTGTAACAAATCCTTTGGAATATATTCTAATTAAAAAATTTGGCCAGGGAATTTAAACTCAGACGTTATAACAGAGTAACGGTTGTATCTAAGAACGCATCAAGCAATCTTTACTATATGAATAGCTCTTAGATGGATAACGCATTTAAACTTACACACACAAGAAGTAAACGTGTGTCTATGTATTAGGGTAATTTCGAGCGATTTAAAATATATCACTGTTCTTCACTTTAACAACTTATTTAGATGTGATGCTATGAAAACATTTTCAAGCCAAACTGATAACAAGCAATGCCGGACCTAGATCTGTATTGATCAGCCGAACTCTCGTTTCTCAGTTAAAGCTGTAAACACATCAAATTATAAAAATGTGAATTTGTTTATTTCATAGAAAATAAGAAAATGTATCCTATATCTGTCCCAGACTTGGAATGTATGGATGATACACTCTTTCAAAAAATGAGTCGATTTCAACACTTTGAATTAAGGAAATTGTGACAAAGTCACAATATTTATTTTCATCAATATTCCATGGTCAATTGTCATTTATTAAATTTTAGTTCAGTTAGCTCTTACATTGAATGATATTTATTTTATATAAAAAAATATCTAGAAAATTTCTAATGATGAATCACACATTATTTGATTACCACATTAAGAACTCTTGTGTTTCCATATTTTTAAACTCCCTGATATATAATCCTATCTTAAGTCTGCCTGCCTTCGAACTCACGGATATACAATCAAGAATTTATAGCGGGATTTATGCGGTGGAGAACTAAAATATGACATTTTCTTACCTAAAACAATGCATCATATTTGTTTAATTTTTACTTTCTTGTAAATTGATAGATCCATAGGGTTAGAAATAGCGAAGTAATTGGACCCATTCTGATTATGCAGTAATAACAGTGAATGTACATTTTTGAAAACACATATGCATGCAAACGATATGGTACCTTGTTCAAATGTAAGGTAATGTCTTCGTCGAGAATCTTGGTAAAATAAGCTTGCTTCCTCTTCCATCTCTTGTTCTCACTTTGACAATTCATGATAAATAAAGAAAACGAATTAGAGAAAAGTTGGTAAGGCAAGCAAGTGATTATGGATTGATGGGAATTATTAAGTCGTATATATATATATATATATATATATATATATATATATATATATATATATATATATATATATATATATATATATATATATATATATATATATATATATATATATATATATATATATATATATATATATATATATATATATATATATATATATATATATAAAGAAATCAAATAGATGTCGCTTTGGCTTGTAGACTTTTAGGGAATTATACAACGTTTTCAGTTACCGCAACTAGTCTATACAAGCTGATTGTATTTATAGTTTTAGCACATGTGAAGACAGCCATGTAAAGGTTTACAAACAACGTTTTTGTGTTTATTTGTTTGTCGTATATATGTTTTGTATTTGCCTTTGAAAAAGACTCATTAACAGTCGAAAGAGCTTAGGCTAGTTAGTTACTAGTTTCTTACTGTTCGTCGTCAGTTTATTGCATCTATCTATATATATATATATATATATATATATATATATATATATATATATATATATATATATATATATATATATATATATATATATATATATATATATATATATATATATATTATAATTTTATATAATATAATTCAATATAATTTAATATAATTCATAATTAAATATATATTCATATTCTCCCCCAAGAGTTTGTTGAAAAATATGGATGTGGCTTTCTGAAACATAATAGTGTTACAAACGTGAATGTTGCTTACTTACAAATAACTGTCTTGAATATATTCACAGGGCTCCCTTAA
The DNA here is from genome assembly GCA_016746295.1 of Potamilus streckersoni. Classification (NCBI taxonomy): domain Eukaryota; kingdom Metazoa; phylum Mollusca; class Bivalvia; order Unionida; family Unionidae; genus Potamilus; species Potamilus streckersoni. Next base: position 3,199,762 of record JAEAOA010002349.1, on the reverse strand, counting down.
TCATAACGGTTTTAAACACATGAATGTGACTCGCTTGAACATAACGGTTTTAAACACATGAATGTGACTCGCTTGAACATAACAGTTTTAAACACATGAATGTGACTCGCTTAAACATAACGGTTTTAAACACATGAATGTGACTCGCTTAAACATAACAGTTTTAAACACATGAATGTGACTCGCTTAAACATAACGGTTTTAAACACATGAATGTGACTCGCTTAAACATAACGGTTTTAAACACATGAATGTGACTCGCTTAAACATAACGGTTTTAAACACATGAATGTGACTCGCTTAAACATAACGGTTTTAAACACATGAATGTGACTCGCTTAAACATAACGGTTTTAAATACATGAATGTGACTCGCTTAAACATAACGGTTTAAACATATGCACGTGCATGCATGTGGCTTACTTATACATAATAGTTTTAATCATACCTATAAGTAGTTGTATTTGTTACTAGGGACTCAAGCTGGAATTAACATTAGCTTATGTTGAGGACATTATGACCTGAAACATGGAAAAGCAGGTGTTAGAATGGTCCACATGTATAACATAAGGATGGTGCCATAACCTCAAAGCGTCAAAAGATTATAGACTCAAATGTACAAGCTTCGGGCCAAGAATTTATTGCCTCGAAAGTTTGTATGGCCTAAAATGAGAATGATAATGCCAACGCTTATTGCTTTATATACAAGTCAAAACACGCATTTACAATCCAAAAATACCCAAACATTCCAACAAGAAGGGTCGGAAGCGAATTCCTCTGCTTCTTTGGTTGATATCTTCTAATTTTCCTCCGTGAAGTTATTGCGTAAGATGGTGCGGAGACATCAGCGCGATTTGATCATCCAATTATTATCTTGTTGTTACATCATCATTATCAACATACTCTGTTTTAGATGTAATCCCTCGTTATACGAGTCTTTGATTTCCTCGTTGTCACCTATCACGGCTAGATCGTCTTTAATAACACCTCTTAACCTGCTAACACTATTCGATGTCCACATTAGCTGTCTGTAATTTACCAGTTCGATCTTGACAATTTAAAAACTCAAGGCGGTCGACTTCAATAACAACCTTACCTTAAAACTCTGTCATAGTTGTTGTTTGGCACTCCTCAAATTCACATCAGCACCACGTCTAGTTGATTAACAATCTTTTTAGACATTTTTATGATATTAAATATATCTTGATGTAAACTAAATAAGTGTTTTAGGAGTTGGTGAACGATCGATGCACTCCACACTTCAACAACACGATAACTTTTAGAGCCATCCAACTGAGTTTGCATCAGTATAGTCAAAGAAAATAGTGGCCGTCTGCCATTAAGCTAGCGCTCCGGGTTAAATAATCAAGAACTTCAAGTAGTGGTGCAAATCCATACGAGTCAAAATACAACAGTAAAATTGCATAAAGATACAAAACAAATGTTTGATTGATTTCCACCATCACTAGTACATCAAGATTGATCATTGGTCATTTGACCTTATGCGTGCTGTAATCCAAGACCTCCTATTGACTGTATTCTACGACTTGATCCTGGGAATGCAACTGTAATCCGAGACCTCCTATCGACTGTATTCTACGACTTGACCCTGGGAATGTAACTGTAATCCAAGACCTCCCATCGACTGTATTCTACGACTTGATCCTGGGAATCAAGAGCCTTTACATTTCGTTCTTATGCGTCGTCCAGAGGAGCTGCCAGATGCTATCCGTCCACTTACCGCTTTTTTAAAGCCATTCTTGATTCTGTTGGAATAGACTTTAACTCTGTATCTTTATCAACGTCTGGTGCATATGCTGCCAAAAGCGCTGGAAGGTATAAAATTATGCATCGGTCTTGCGCAATTACATCACCTCTGATTTAAATAATGGTAAGTCACAAATGTATTATTGTCTTTGGCAGCATGGAAGTGATTGAATCACACTATTGGAGAAAGTTCCAATATGACCCCAAATTTTCCCCAGCTAATTTATGTTACTAATGCCTACTTCGACTTTAGAACAAGATATAACTTATGACTTCGTATAGACAAAACGAATTCTTCAGAGGCTTGATGGTGACCTTTTAACTGCAGGGAAACTTCAGTCACCTCCTAGTGGTCAAATATCATCTTACTAGTGAATTGGTCATTACCTAGATTTATACTTCAAAAACTTCTCGAACACGTGTTTTGCTGCGGTAAGATCGTGTCGGGTACTGATTTGCCATATAAACTGTCCCACAGTATTATATGGTAAGAGCGCATCTGTGGTTTGTGCGAGAAACGACAGCGCTGTAGCGGTGCCTGACTACATAAACTACAACAAACGTGATTCTCTAGACAGCGACGGACATAACACAGGCATATGCAGTGTTAGTGTTTCTAATAAACCTCAACTATCAGAAGCTCATTCTTCATTCTGCACGCGAAATTGCATAGTGGAATTCTTACGGGTTAATGTGAGTATATATATATATATATATATATATATATATATATATATATATATATATATATATATATATATATATATATATATATATATATATATATATATATATATATATATATATATATGAATTATCAAAATTGCTTGCGAAACGATCATAAGTCTTGGCTTCCCTAAGCTGTCCGTAACCAGGTAACGCTGCCAAATCCACCATTAAAACTGTTGTTATCGCCCAAAATTAGCACTATCAGATGTATCCTTGATAAACATCACAGTTGGATCAGCTGATCTTGCGTAATCAGCATTTCCAAGAATCATCGTGGCAATGTCAAGGATTGATTAGATTTCCTCGCCATGGATGCAATAATGTACGTTGTTGAACAGACCCATGATTCCCTTGAAAACAAATCAAATTGTGATATTGGCACAGGATATCCGTATCGCAAGCGTTATTCTGTGCAAGGTTCCTCTCAGTTCCAAGAAGGCCTCACATAGAAGAAAAACTCTCGACGTGACCTACACTTATAATTCTATTTTTTGTTGATTAGGGACCATACACGGTAAAAAAGGTACTGAAAATCTTGTTTACTTCAATCCATCAACACGTGTCAAATGCTGGATCTGATGTATGTTTGAATTGAGCCACTGTTTATACATTACTGATTTTGTCTAATATGTTTTGAATCCTCTGCCTACTGCCAGATTTTCAATCAACGAAGATGACAGTCGTTATTGGTCGGCATCATTACTAATTGTACCAATCTCAGCTAGCCTTGTTTCTGAAGATGGTATTATAATCGCTTTCGGTGGTTATTGAGTCACTAATGTTGTCGATAATCTCTAATCTACTGAACCACTCTCAATCCAAACAAAATTTTTAATCGATCCTTAGCAACAGTTTTATGCTGGTAACAGAGCACCCTTGGTGAGCCAGTGAGCAATTCACGAACATCACAAGACCAGTTCCGTAATATGTCGCTTAAGATGATTTTCTCGCATTTATAACACGCACTTTTATCACCTGTCCACGTAAGTTTGTCAAAATATTAAATATCAGGTTTACCTCTAATGTACTTTTTGAATCGTCAATATTGCACCACGAAGATCTGCAATCTGCCCCTCTTGATCTACACTGATCAAGTAAATACGTGAACCGATTATTGTTATGTTGAAGCTACACAAGCAGCTCACAAAGTAATCGATATCAAATCGCATTGTTCCACAGTTGGTGAAAATCCAAAACGATATGCAACCCGAACAGTTATGCATTTCATCCCAGAACCGCTTTTATAACTATCAGTGGTGGCATCACGGAATATCGTCAGGCCATCAGAGAATTAATCGTATTCACGACCGTCTTATATCAAATGCGTGTGGTGCTAAATCGATTGAATGACAGAAATGAGAGTGGCCTCGTGCACATATGTAAATTTTAGGCTCTTTGTCAGTCAACAATTTGATTCTTTATTTAAATTTGTTCATTTGTTGTTTCTATGTCCTGCTTGGAGTTCAATATTATTCCAGGTGGCGCCACTATCCGATGAAAACAGAAATGAGGAACTTGTACCAAGACCACTGAAGAGGCTATGATCGAATATTAGGTCAGCTATAATAAACTCTATTCGTGCCTTTGTTTGGTTGTCTCAGTTGAATTAGTATTTGTAAATTGTATTCGCGGTATGCAGCTCCTCTAGATATATCAGTGATATGACAGTGGTCACGAGCTCGGCTTGTACTTTCAGATCCACTAAATACCAATCATATAAAAATGAATGGCACAGAAAACGTATAGGTATCATTACTGGCCATAATTATCTCAGTGGGTGAGTAGGGATGCCGTCGAATCCATTTTACTTTACCCTCGAACGATTTACAATTGAATCCTTACAACGATACAACATACGCCGCTCAGTTTTCCCGTCAAATCTGACGACAGCGTAATAAAACAACCAGCACGGGACTTGTACAGAAACTTGTGGGGTATTTTTCTGTGGTTATTGGAAGCCCAGCTTTCCACAGAAGCGTATATGATATCAGGTTTCATTCTTCGTTGCACATCTGTAAACGTCAAACCTTTTTCCAGATTAATATATAATCATACACTGTAGAGTTGGACTAATTTCGCCGCAGCGAATGTCATTGTCGTCTAGCAATTGGTATGTGTTCAATACACGCAAGCGACGTCTGCAACTAAACTTTACCCGTGCACTTACTGTGTCGCTTAAGGTGTCAGAGGATAGTTTCGTAAATTGGGCCCTATCAAATTTCTTAACTTAAGGCTGTGATGTGACTTTTTCAGCTATTATTGTTTTTTTTTTAATTAACGATATGATTAATATTGTGAACTAGGTGGTTCGGGCTTGAGTTGTTCTTGACGTTGATGTGAGGCATGTACACATGCCATAGTTACTCTGCAATGTGTAGATATATATATGTACATACACGTGCGCGCACGCACACACACATATACACACACACATACAACTGCTTTCTCCTACTGGTTTCAATTATTCTCAAGGTAACTCTATCAAGATGTACACTAGTGTAATGTCATTTACCATTGTTTCTGGCATGCTGTTAGATCCGGCTTATTCAATGTATGTGAAAGCATCATTGGCTCTTATCAAGACCAGAGACAGGGCAATATAAAAGAGATGAATGCAAAAGAAGAGGCGAGGTTGTCAGAAGTGGGTCTTACTCTACGGGACTGGTTGTGCAACACGATTTGTAAAGAAGACCTGTGAAGCGATGTCACTTTGGTTAACAGTCTTTGGTTAAAAACCCCAACTGTCCTTTGTGGGGTGGGGGCCTCTATGATTGCTAGGAAAGAGAGCTACTAATAGTTTTACAAATACAATTCCTGCCTTTGCATGCTTGTGGGATTTTTGTATGTCATTGTAATTCCCCATCTAAACATAAAACTTAAAAACATTTCCCTTATACACAGTGTATTAGTTGAGTATATGTGTGTTTGAGTGGGTTTAGTAGCGTATATATCAACACACCTTTACCGTTGTGTAAATCTATGAAGAAAAACAAAGTGGTTTAATTTATATCTACACAGTCAATGTTTCCACTGTTATTGTGTGTGAGGGCTGATTATGGCACATACGAAACATAGGGACCATTTCACCATTAAGAGGTCATAGTGTTCCCCCACATGTTGATTCCCGTTTGATGACCACGTGACACATACAGGTGCTTGTATTTGGCCTAATTAAACATAACAATTTTAAACTCTTGTATTTTGGACAAAACATTTTTAAACATATCTGTATTGCTTAATCAGACGTAACAGTTCTGAATATAATCATATTGTGTATTAGACATAACAGTATGGGCACTACACACAGCGAACAAGTGACTAGAGAACCTCAGACAGTCGTTTATTAAATGTATTTTTTTTTTTAAAAAAATCCATATTGTCCTAGGATACAAGTCAAATCCGCAAAAGGAGAACACAAAATCGTAATTACAAAGGGCTGAAACGGTTTGAGAGAGAGAGAGAGAGAGAGAGAGAGAGAGAGAGAGAGAGAGAGAGAGAGAGAGAGAGAGAGAGAGAGATTGGTACTTTAGAAGAGAGATGGGAGGAATGAAGAATGTTGTGTATATTTATAATCGTGTCAAAGAACTGCTTACCTGTTTCCAAATGAATTCTTACCTCTGTTTTTAGATAAAAGCAAAGTATTATGTCAGAGATCATACCTCCCAAAGAGGAAGCTGTTTTAAGCACTCTTAATATTTTCAAACCCTGTACATGCTGTTTAATCTGGAACTTGATAGCGTTTCGGTAATCATTTTATCGTTATGCTTAAATCAGTTGGACAGTTTCAAGTGATTAACAATATGGACCCATATATCGGTCAACTATAGATAGTAACTAGTATATATAAACCGAATTATTCATTTTCATCTAACTGATATGATGTTGTATGGTGTACACGTTGATAACAGTTCTAACATTCGCACGAGAGATACGTAGTAGTGAAATACACAGTTTATCAGGTTCAGATACATGTCACTTGATCCGTTATGACAATTTAGGTAAAATCATGAAAACCGAACTTGAATAAATTGGATAGTACCTCATAAACATCGTAAGACAAAACTTAATCTAAAATCCGCCTAGCACAAACGTGTATCTTCACTAAAACAGTGTCTTTTCCACTTGTGGATATAACACGAAAACATGCATTCTTGTCACGATTATAAATACCGATGCGGAAACATGCAAATAAGGTACATAAGTCATTTTAACCAAAACGTACACCGTAAGGATCTTTCAAAATCAGGCAGGATTATGGTCTGAGTAGACTATAGTTCCTGTTGATACTGTCCCCTGGAATAAACATTTCCCTTTGACATTATGCGATTCAAAAATTATATTCAAGTCGTGATCGACTTTGTTAGGGTCGTTTTTTCTTTCATCGTGTTTGTCATTAGCAAGAGTAGTACCGTTAATTATGTAGCTTTAAGAAAAATATTGAAGTAGGAAGGAAAGTCGTAGTTGCAGCAAATGTTCAAGTATAGCATTTGTATTATCTTTAGTAGTATTTTAGTAATTTACTGCTGATGATGAGGCAATGAGAAAACCAATAGTAGGTGTAGTATTAATAGTAACGGCAAGGATCAGCAAAAGAGACTTTCATAATACACTCAGGTCGACGCTATTGCCGCTATACTATCATTGTAAAATAAACAATTTTCGTCCAGTACGTTATAAAGCTTGCCAGGAGCTTCTGTCGGTTGGTGGTTCCTTTCGGGGTTTTCCCTGGTTTTTCCTCCACCATTTACACTGGCCATCATGTATAGCCTATCTTGTCCCGACAAATGGTGTTAAACACTATACCAGCAACAACAACAAAATTGTTTAAGCCGCTAATAACAATAATCAATGTGAAAAGTAAAATTCTGATAAACCTACATGTCGTTTACAAAGACAGTCCTTCTCATTAAATTTGTACCACTAGCGTTATCTTCAGCATAACGATTTCATGCACTTGCAAGATACGCAACTCTTGCAGGTTTGTTGCATCTCATACAGTTTGTCTCCCCTTATCCACTTATTAAAGCTCGAGTTGCTCAGCTTTTCATCAAAAATTAAATATTCCGTTATTTATATTCCAGGTCCGTGTCCAGTTCTAGTTCGTTAAACATTTTCTCACCATAGATTTAATGGTTACTAACAATACAGCATCGACAATAATTGCGATTGATATACTTTTAATACTTGCTGTAGTCACAACTGCCATGAAAACAAGGCGAACTTTTGTTTCAATGGCGAAATAAAAATAACATCCACGCTAATACACGCGCTTTTGAACTTTGCGAGTCAAACGGTTTTGATGTATTCTGCAACCAGGCGTTCCGAGCTGGCTCCGATTTGGTATTGAGAAACTTGGGTGGTTCCAACAACTTGTTTCTATATGGCCTTTGACAAGATTTTGTTTGAGCGTATATGAAGGACTAATAACACTGATATTGTCACCGTTGATGCTCGTATCGAAAAATCAGCTAACACAAGATCTCGTTTGTTAATTTCGCATTATCGTCACCTTGTGGCTGTTCAGAATCTGTCACGTATATACGCAATAACATAGGCCAAATACGGTTGAGTACATTTCGGGACAGATGTAGACTCCTTTGAACTGAATTTCAACTTCGTCACATACACTGAAACATTGCCGTTGATAATCCGTGACATTGGAACACCATTAATTAGATCGTCATTTCTCGGCAGTGCTATTGTATCTCCCATGCGTTTAGTCCCGGTATAGCTAAACAAATATGATATGGACTAGAGCACGTTAAAGAAGAGATAATTAGTCCTATCGAAATCATCTGCAGTAGCAGTGAAAATAAGTCCGCTATATGATACGTCCTCGGTTTTTGCCTTTGCTTCGCTGGTTTAATAGTGCTTTATCTTCCATGACATTACTACACCTTTTGGAGAGGGTAGGGCTGATAGCATCTCACCGACCGTTACATTCTCGTATTGTTTTGACATAGTACCTGTCACAACGAAGCAATATTGATAAATTCCACTGACTCAGCAGTGTCTCCGATTTCCTCATTCACAGCAGTTTCAACCATGTTTACGGTGATGGCTCTTTGGTGCTGCAAAAGACCATTTTCAACATCCACGCTGGTTTTGAACTTTCCAGTTTGATCTTGAAAAATTACAAGTTCGAGCTAGTTGACGTTAAATCGGCCTTTGTGGCAAACGTTGTCAGATTCCCATCGACGCAAAGTCGATTCTTTCTGCACTGGAGTCTGTAAATGTCAAAGGCATTTTGTATATGTATGAAGTGTAGATTCTAAGCAACACTGTATAACCAACAAGCGATTTTGGCGGTGGGGCTACATGCAATGCTTCAAGAACGAGTTTGTAGCTTTGAATAAATTAACAGTAGGGAAGTTTCGCTTTAGACTTGCGAACCCGTAGAATAGTATATGTAAATAACGGCTTCACATAGCGGTACAAAAACGCAAAATATGTAGAGTTGAAAACCCAGTTAAAGAATTCAGATTAAATATGCCTGTCTCCCACAAACGGGGATTCGTCGATGCAAGTTCATCCCGCATAAATATACCTTGGAAATATTTTGATGATTCAATGTTTGTAATATAATTAAAATTGGTCTGTTGATATGCTTTCCCAGCTATCAACGGCTAGGCCATTACCGAAGACCTATGTCTGATGGTATTTTGCGAGACGTCTCGGTCGAAATCTTTGCCAGAGGAGTTGTTTGAGTTGTCCCAAGTGATCGAAGCCCGGTTCCGACACCCCCTAACATACCAGCATTACTGCAATCGCGGCAAGAAATTGAATATTCAACCGCTCTTCTACATTTTCAATATCTCCACCTTCGATAACTTTAATGGTTTTTGTTCTTGTATTATGTATTTTGCATGCTGTTTTCCGACTTGTATGTGTGTCTGCATGTGTGATTTGGATATTTAATACAGCTTTAACAAATTTTCAGTCATGTCGTTATGATGTCTGCAGTGTGGCAGTTTGTAGCGATATCTAGCACCGGGTCATCATCATTTTTGATTCCATTCTTTATATTTGTATGCTGTGTTTCGCAAAGACCAACTTTAACTTTGCATGACCTTTTGTACAGCATCTTCGAATCTGAAAAGAACAGCAACATGTTTTCCACAGCCTCATCATTGGAACTCATCCGGGCATCCGTGTACTCCAACAACAGCATCTTATCAAAGAAAATTAAAAGCAATGCATATATAATTGTGAACGGGGTGCTCTGTTACACGTTCATTAAAGTGCATTTCGACCTTGGACTGCTTAACCAGGTCCAGGTTTTGAAACACAAAGTAATGAATTCTATCCAACTGAGTGAAGTCTTTCTGAGAAATAACCAGTTTAGTGCGTGAGGTCAGAACCTCAAGCACGCTAGTTTTGCGCGTGTGAACAATCCCGGAACAACTTAAATATGACCATTTCCGAAATATGTTGCTTAAACGAGTTTTATCGCATTTGTAGCACGAACGTGAGTTACTCGTCCACGTAATAGAGTCATATTAAATTCCGGCCGATCCCTAACGTTCAGGTCTACCTGTACTTATCCACAGAGTGAAATGAAGTTAGGTCAGTCGGAGTTTGTGAAATTGAAAATACATGGAAGCTCTTAGAGTAATCGAGAACAAATCACCAAGGGTGCAATCGTGGAAAACCAGAACAGTACGAAACCATAGGAAGCGATGCTTGATGAACTAGGTTCACAAGGTACTACCACTGATGGCGTCACGTGTTAGATAAACCTGCATCACAGTGGCGATTCTGTCAATATTTGGCGTGATATTGTATCTCGTGTTCAAGATTTCTTTGTTTACGGGAATCTCATTATTATCTTCGAGCAAACTAAGAAATGTGGAGATTTCACCGAAATGGCAGAGCTGAGTGTGGATTCATGCGTACATAGATTTAAGAATCGTTCTTGTTCAACAAAATGACTCTTTTTCGAATGGCAGAATAAATATCATACACCTAACAGCAATGTACAATGATATACCAGTCTGCGCAACAAAAAAAAAAGAGTTATTTTCATAGAGGCTCTAAACGGTTGTGATCGTATATTAGGCCAAATGTAACACACGCAGCAACATTAGTGCAATCTCATGTGTGCAGTCTACCCTCTCCCCAAGCTGATCACGTGGAGAAAATCATATAGAATTATGTTACGTAGATCATATTGTAATCATCAGGAAAAACTGGGGATAAATTTACAACGACACGAAGTTTCATAGCATAGATTCAAATTAAAATTATGATTCAGTTGGAAAATCCTCAGAGCTAATGATCGGGTATGTATGTATGTATGTATGTATGTATGTATGTATGTATGTATGTATGTATGTATGTATGTATGTATGTATGTATGTATGTATGTATGTGCATGTATGTATGTGCATGTATGTATGTATGTATGTATGTATGTATGTATGTATGTATGTATGTATGTATGTATGTATGTATGTATGTATGTATGTATGTATGTACGTGCGTGCCTGCGTGTGATCGATATCTTTAATGAGCTCATGCACTAACAATGAAATACAATTATTACGGGCCACATAAATCAGATACACGTAGGACTGGACTCCTGCAATTGACCAGAGCATGGAGAAGAATGTGTTACCGACAATATCTTGTGTATAAAACATCAAGTTATATACGTCATATCAGCGCGCCGACGTGGCTCTCATTCATGAATTAAATACGAATTTGGGACCAGATAGCGGAGAAAGAATCGCCAAATGGATTGTCAGAAGAGAAATGAAGGCCAGGATTGAACGAAGTGGATCGTAGGATCATCTCATGGACAATGTCACCACATTGGAGATAAAGCACATTCATATAATAAACATAGACGCGAAATACTCCACTTTATAGCACAGTGGCCGCAATTATTGAAATGAGAAGCTGCTTTTAAAACGTTAACGAACGCGAAAAAGTTAGTGTCACCGCAGCCTGGATGGCCAAACAAGTGTTATTGCAGATATATTTACCAGCGTCAAGGAAAGTTTTATGTGGATGGTTTGATGTGAGGTTCCCATTAAAGTTAACTTGGCTAATATTTATTTATACCAGATGATTGGGTACGCGGACACAAATAAGCACAAACTATCGTAAATATTAAAAGTAGATACAAGGGAAGCCGAGTGGTTAACACTCTACATGTATATAAGACAGCGGTCTCAAATGTATCAATGCACTTGGATCACAAACATGGCCTAGGCTTCTACATGTGGATCTAGGCAAAGAATTTTTCCGAACCGTTGTTGTGTTGTTGGTGAAGCACCATGTGAGAGTTATTCGTGGACAACGTCATCATTCACCACGATCAAGCCATGGTGGACAATTTCATCTGTCACTTGCAAAACGTTGGTGCAGACATCAGTACGCACGGTGCTTGATCGGTATCACTAGGTCACAACAGCAAATGATTAAACCACGTGTGCTATTGTTTGAAACCCGCTTACGCGATTCGGCAAACGAGGCCCAGAATCATGGTTTAACCGCCACACCGTTAGACCCACTCTGAAAAAAAAAAAAAAAAAAAAAAAAAACCCTTTTCGGTAACTTTATGCCATGGTAAATTTTAAAAGCGAACAACTTCGTGGTACTGACACGATATGGTCCGTCAATATGTTTACGATCTCAAACAGAATCGACATTCTAACCAACACGCTACCATCTGGTGACATTAGATAAACAAGCGGTCAAAATAACCGAGCAGAAAATTTGTGAGAGATGAAATGAAAGTATTTCTGGTGAATACAGAATTTACATCAAGACTGGTTTTGGATCTGCGAGAGCTGATATATATATATATATATATATATATATATATATATATATATATATATATATATATATATATATATATATATATATATATATATATATATATATATATATATATATATAAGTTGGGACTTCATCAGGATTAAGTCATCGCTTTGTAGGAGAGGGAAGACAAAATTACACTGATGCAACTGTATAATCCGAGGTGATGTTTATTTCGCCGAATTATATTTTTTCTTGTGCGAGATTTCACATCGTTGCTGCTGATGCTTCGCATAAATGTTACGCTTGAGATTTGTTATGACAACAAGCCGTGTAACTCCTTTTGCCGTCATAATATTTTTACCAGCTCCACCACAATTGAGTACAATGGATGGTTACAAGTGATGCATCGCCCATATCAGTGTAGACACTGTTGATGGTAATGTGCAAACATTAGTTTGGATTTATTGCACCATACACAATGAGTCCGTCGTCTGATATATTACCTGGAGGATATATATATATATATATATATATATATATATTTTTTTGTTGTTGTTCATTGTACAGGTTAAGGTGAACACGAATTGGTGTATATTAAATTCCACGTCTTTTTCCAAACACGGCATTCTTCACCAGCTTGAAGAAATCGCTATGAAGTTCATTGTGGCAGCCACTCACAAACCCGTAATAATTTGAATAAGGGACCATCCACCAGACTGATTCTCAACACTTTCATTTCCATTTGTAAATACATTTGAAATTTCGTATGTGAACTACCTTTGTTGACGTTATCCGTATGGAACCGTTGCTTTCCATTTAAGATTGCACACAAATACGATGAGAGCCACTCGCGTGAAACCAACAGCGCTTCTGGGGCCAGCTGACAACTAATGTTGATGTGATGAGGTCGTCAAAGTATTCTAAGGCAACTCGGAGAAGTATTTGTAGTCGCTGTTGATGTGTTTCAGACGTGTGTTTAATAATATATACATTAGAAGGAATTATCCACATAAACCCAACACATAACTTTGATTGCGTAAACAAACATATTGTAACTGTTTGAAATGGTATAGTAATATCCCTCCAAGCTTGGAATGCAAGTCAGTGACTGACTTGGGAAATTGTGCTGCGAATACCACATTCGATAAATAAATGTTGATCGATATTTGTAAACAGTTCCAACTTGATCCTTGATTTCTACCTAGCCATTCTCGGCGATGAGAAGTGATGATCGAGATTGAACATGTATACATGGATGACGGCATCACGAAAAGTCTCAAACACATCAACGAGCTGCATCACGTCGGTGTGAATATATATGTTGTTATAGTCACCGATACTACGATAATCAGATTAGATCTTGTAGCAGTAGTTGGTGGAAATACCCTCCTGAGATAGCGATGAACAAAAGATCACAGAGTCATTGTCACAGTACAACATGAAGAGTTCACTGTCCCATCACATTGCAAAATTGTGCAGTAATATCAGAATAGAATTTGTTTATCGACGTATAGTGGTACCTCGCCGCTAAGACTTAAGAACCGTTACATTTTTCATATTGCAAATAACATCAGGTCAATATGATTAGTCAAATCGCATGCATTTGGGAATAACTGAATAGGCCGAGGACCTTTGTCCGAAACAAGCACATCAAATGTGATATCAGGGTTTATTTCGTTCAAACATTTTGATATCACTAACCTACACAGGCTCTTCTTATCACCTGTCTCGAGATCACCACGATGCTATTTGTGTTTTTGAGGCTGTATGTACAATGCAGGTTTGAAAAGATATCTTACTCAAAACACTAGTTGTCATTTCTTTTAACGTTTATTACAACCCGCGGTAGAGTACAAGAGAACGTTGGAATATAACTCAACCTAAGGAAATGCTGGGAAATAGCCATCTTAAGCCTCCTCTAGTGTACTTTTAAAACTATCGAAGATCGTTCCAAAACGTTTGCTGAGTTGATCGTTGATGGCGTGTGTGAGCTGAATTCCGGAACATTGATTATCTGAATATCAGGAACATCAGTCTCGTTAGCACGTGTGATTTAACGAAAGATTTCCACATGGGGAATCATACGTGAAATTTATATCTTATATCGCAAGTGAGCATCTTAATATATGACTCTGCTGATGCTGCATAAAACTGTCCGAATGTTGCTCGCGACTTATCTAGAGGAAGTCATATTAGCGAATGTATTCCTTACTTTGCTGTACCTCCTAGCATCATTATTCAATTTTCTTGTGTGGTTAGTTTAAGTGCTTTTACGATTGGCGTGTCGTTGCAACCAATGGTGGATTTTCCGGATAAGTTTCCTTTCAAAACAAACAGTTGCTCACCTGGAGTGTACCTGCTTTTCTTATACATCTCAGCATCCTTATTTCACGGTCTCTTGCGATTTGCCCTAGTTTATTCACATTCGATATACCTTATTATAATGAAAACATGTTTTAATTGCTATTTTGATAATAAACCGTTCTGGAAAACAAGAGTAGGTTTTGATGCATGACAATATCCTCAGGTTATTTTTAAATGATGTCATTGGCTTTTATAATGAAAGAGGCGTTTGCAAGTTTTTTAAAACATGCTGGAGCACTTAGGTCAACAGGTAACTATAGCAAGTGGGATTTACAGTATTCATAAGGTTATGCTCTGTGACAAAGACTCCATCATGAAATTGCTTTTTACACTCGAAAGTTTAATGCTACATTCATGGTGTTTGGAACCTAAATTAGTACTTTAACAAATTTACACTAACTGAATAATATCCAGTGATACTACCACCAACAGTAAAACATGTTGGGCTCATGATGGTAATTATCAGAGAATTGTGTATATTTAATATTTGTTATTATATCTGAACTTAAATGTGATTGAGTTTCATTTTCACGTAGAGAGTTTCCATAGACTGGATTTATTTACGTCCCATATTGTTTAAAAACACTGATTTTGGTTCACTCTATGATGCAAGAGCAAATTGCTTGCAATGTACAAACCAATATATATATATATATATATATATATATATATATATATATATATATATATATATATATATATATATATATATATATGAAATCACTGGCAGTAGATTGCACCACGGTCAGGCTTCTTACAGAGTAATTAGAACAGTAACTTGACGATACCAAGCGTCATGTCATGGAGTTGTCCACTTTACGGAGCAAACTCTCCAGCTGTAAAGGTACGTGAATTATACAAATATTATTTATCCGTATTATGATAGAATTTTATCGTATGTTAGATAACCTAATATATGTTCTAAATTGTACATATAGTCAAATTTAAGTCATATAACGCCGTATTATTATATTCATAATAGTCCCTTTCTCATGTTTGCCAGTTTATAACAGAACAAGCAAATTGTTTTCACATGAATGTTGCATGTATTAAGGGATAAGAAAACGTTAGTTCTTAAAGTTCTATAAGATTGTTTTATCAGATTCAAATTAACATATAAATCTAATTATTATAATATTTTACAGTAGTTCCAATGAAATGATTCACTGCAATAAACAGCTTCAAGTACGCGCATGCATAACGTACATCTTTGCATTTTATGCCTGGCAGTATCGCATATACTATGCGACTTTTATATTATATTTTCAGCTGTTTGTTCCAGATGTATGTTGGGCAGCTGTTGTGGTTGTTTGACAGTTGTAGCTTCTTTTGTCTGGACTTGGATGTATCGATGTGACCATACGTCTCAGTTTGGATGTATTGTCTCTGTCATGCTGCTGGTTTTGATGCGGAGTCGTGGTATTCGGTGGGTTGGTGTACAACCTATGGGCTGCTGTCTGTGAAGACCTTGGCTGGGAGGAAGATGATGGTTTTCTCGTACTGAAAACCAAAGCATTTGGACCAACATGTCTGCAAGGAAAAATGGGTTCTTGAGATCCTTTTTCAGACGGGGGGGCGGGAGGTCGTGGTGATGATGGCTTCTTCATTATCGAAATTAGCGGTAGGGCTAAAGATAACTTTATTGTCGTCAACAGAACGCCACAAGTTGTATGTCTCATTTGTGTTAATTTATCATCATCACTATTCTAGCGTAAATCTAATTTATCATTACCATTTCAGTGAAAATATAATGTATCATTATTGAGTTAAAATCTTATCCATACAGTGTCACTAATTGGGTGAAAATCTTTTTTTATAAATTACTACAATTGCAGTGTAAAATTTAATCTTTCCTCATCACTATTTTACTTGAAAATCTAATTATCAATATTTGAGTGAAAATGTAATTTATATAGCATCACTATTTTACTCACTATTTTGGATGAAAAACATACACTTGTACACATCCTAAATATGGAGAAAATATGATTGGTGATCGTCATTATTATTTGGGTAAAGTCTAATTTATACAGGATCAATTTCTGAGAGAAAATCTAATTGATTCTGAATCTCTATTTTAGTTAACATAAAATTTATACAGTATGGTCATTTTAGTGAAAATCTTTATCACTATTTGAATGAAAATCTAATTTATACATTATCACTGTATGGGTGAAAAACATGCACACTTGTACACATCTTAATTGTGGAGAAAAAATCCACAATTGTATAAGTATCCATATTGTATTCACCCTTGTGTAAACACTCATATTTGCATAAATAATCTGAGCATGGGTATGTGCTGGTCAGCAGGTCTTTGTCCTGGTCAATAAAAATGGCCTTGGTCAATAATTGATATGCTTTGGTAAGTACACGTGGTACAGTTTTGCTTGCTTAACCATATATATAATGTCACTAAGAGTTGATGTTCAACACAAAGATGGGAATGTTAGCACAAGCTGATCAGTAAATGTGGATAAGTGTCTTAAAAATTGGGTGTTCGTTAGTTAGTTTTGATTCAGGTCAATCCGATTTTATGTTTCTCAGTGATTTGGCAGTGCTCGTCACTAAAAGTCCTTGTTGGTGTGCACTAGTTGTTGCTTTTAATTGGTATATAAGCGTTGATTTTGGTTAGTAGCTGTGGGTGAAGGTTAATAATTTTGGATACATGTCAGTACGAATTTTTGTTTGTCCGTAATAGTGGGTGTTGGACAGTATGCGTAGATTTTGGTCAGTATCTCTCGTTTTAGGTTAGTGGGTGTTAGTGCCTTTCATTTAGATTATATTTTCAGTAAATCATATGGAGCCTCTCGATCTTAACTGAGTGGACTTTGCATATCTCATTGATACCATAACGTCAAATTTCAAAATGGAGACCGTAATGGTTATTTTCTTGGCAGCCATACGCATCCTTTCGTGCTAGATTAGCCCCTATACTACTTGCAATAAAACGTAGTAGAAGTTATAACTGTATGAAAAGGAAGGATAAACATCCTATATAACAGTGTTTACCAAGCCTTTTCAAGCTGTGGACTCCCTTAGCAAGTCGTGGTCAGATGGTGGACCCCTATGATAATACATACTTTGCAAAGGTACTATTTTATTCTTTTTCTGGACCTGCTTGCAGACCCATTGAAAACATGGGACGGACCGTAAGGGGTCCGCGGATCACAGTTTAAAAACAAACCTGCTGCGCAAGATGAACATTTTTACAACTAAAGGCAAGACAAATTAGTAGCTTTGGAGTTGTGTCTGGTAATCAAAGGCATGAACCGAGATTTAATAGAACAAAAATGGTTGAAAGAATTATTTTCTTTGAAGGGTGTCATATGATTCTTAGTTTGTGGTTGATGAAAAATTCATTTTTGATCTAGTAATTTTATTCTTTCTATTTGTGACTGATTAAAGGAATATATTTGTAAACAGTATGCAAAATGTCAAGGTATGCGACATTCGACAAGAAGACGATTAGATCTGAATTTTAGATTATTTAGCACATTCAACAGCATTGAAACATCAGCACATTCAATATTGGCATTCCATCAGAACATTCTAAACTTTTGAAATTTTGGGAGAACATTTTGGATTATTTTGGATTTAAGTTACTATACGGTAAGTTCTTCTTAAATATTCAATTTATTACTTAAAGAAAAAAGATCATTTGTAATTTGCCAACTTTGGTGGTTTTTCTTCTTTCTGTTACATAGTTAACGACCATAGAGTTGTAACACTATATTTAGAGTGGCCTTGGTTAAAATATGCCTTGATATTGCGAGCATCCTTCTGTAATGTTTCGTCATTCGTGACACGAATTCCTTTATGTATATAATTAGAGATATCGTAATATTTCTTCGTTGCATGATTTCGTTAAAAGCAGACAATTGATATGTGTCGTTTTGATCTTATTTCGATCAAATTTGTCTATTATCATTTTGTCTATTACGAGTGTCGTTCAAAGTGGTTCGTTTGGAAGTCATTTGACACATTAAGACACAAAACAGGCTACACACAATATCATTATAGCTGGTTTATAGCACGATCTGGTGTTTTTCTTCTCAGACTAAAAACTGTCTCTGCCCTGAATTAATTTTAGTCAGTACTTATCATATTCCCTTTTAGGCCAAAGCCTGTGTCGTTCACCATTTCCTTAAAATGTCTCTGTTTCCAAATTGTTTGAAATTATACACCAGTGTAAAGCACCCTCTTCTGTCGTTATTGCTTCAAACTCTCTTTAATCACAACATTTTAACCGACATTAGTGCTATATATACATATGTATGTGTTTGTGTGCGTGTATATATATATATATATATATATATATATATATATATATATATATATATATATATATATATATATATATATATATATATATATCTGTGTGTGTGTTGCTATGATTAAATGAAACTAGTGTTTGGCGATCTGTCTCTGTAAGCATATTATATCATGAATGCAATTTCAAAAATCCTCAGGGAATATTTTATGCCATTTGTCAGCCAATAAACCGACTATATTTAACCAACGTGCTTGAAATTACGAGGTGCAACTGGCGTCATCCACGACGGAAAAAGCCTAATAAACTCGTCGCCTCACCAGTACAATTTAATATGAGTGAGACCGAGCACTATGGCGCTTTAGTGCATTCAGGTGTTATGGCCTTATCCATCCATTCAGTTAATTTATGTACATGTTGTTATTTCTTATTTGTGATATGTAGCTTAAGTTTAAACCTTTCATTTCTCTGTATGTTTGTTTTGGTGCATATATATATATATATATATATATATATATATATATATATATATATATATATATATATATATATATATATGTGTGTGTGAGTGTGTGTGTGTGTGTGTAGTTTAATACAAACATACAGGTTAGAGAAATTAAATTCGTACTCTACGGAGTTTCGAACCCAGGTCCGCGAATACATGGCACCCACCGCCTTGCCTACACGCACCAGCCCATATACCGTCACGTCTAAGCACGCATCACCTAAAAGTGATGGCACTGAGTCGGTGTTATAAGAGCTCGTGCCGAAATTCTAATCATATTCTCTGCATGTTAATCCTTTATTAGCATGACATGAAAATTTTGCGTTGGCGCCATTAGATAAAATACGTCAATTACAATTTAACCTCTCCCATAAATCTATGGAATCTCATTCGTTTTCTGCTCCAAGCATAGCAGCACGACTCCTATTTAATATATTGAGACACGTAACATATAGGTTTTGAATCTATATATGTCACAATAAATGATGCAAGTAGAACGGTATATTCTACAGTGAACGTGTTTTTGGTAATAGTAGAAATACGTAATTTTCAACAAGAGTTAAGGTAGCTTCACCATGCAAATAATACTCTGTTTTACCTTGTCTTTACATTTTCTTTTAAAAGTTGAGGCTTTCGGGCTAGTAGAAAAATTTAAGAATGAAGGTTCACATTTGTCAAAAGAGAAACATGATGGAAACATTTTCTTCAAGGTAAGTTGAAGCTTAATTTGATAAATTTTATACATAAGTCATTCCTTAGATAGATTGTAGACGTATCATCCGTGTTTTCGGTGTATTTGCTTAAGAATACAATTTTTTTTCTTTTCGTTGCAGAGGAAATAAAAACCAAGCTAGAATTAGATGAGTTTGATGTTCCTAAAAACCAAGAACACATTAAACATTATTATAAATAGTAACAAAATGGAAAAAACACAAAAACTAAATAAATTTAAATTATTGAGAAATATATTACTTGTATTCTTTAACCAAGTTAGCAAATATTATTTACATTATTTTTCTTATTAATCAATTTGCAATAACGTGTATCCTATATAGATATCATCTGCAGATCAGCGATAAATTAGATCAGTTTAGATTATAACGATAAATATATTTTGCAGAGATAATCAATTGCAAAACACACAGATCTTTATTCATAGAATAAATCAGAACTTATGTATATCTTTTACGACTATCATATAACAATTTTTTTCATTAACATTTACTAATCGTTTTATATAAGGTAACTTTTTGTCATTTTTCACATAGAATTCCACAATTATGGCTATATACTTTAATAACTTATGAGTTATTCATTTTAGTACATAAGATAGAACTTTGAACTCTTTGTTTGCAGAAAAATTATTTTTACAAAACATTACTTTTTTGCCAATTCCATTTTTCGCTATAGTCTCAGCATTATTAACTATATGTTCACTGCTGGCATTGTCTTGCTGTTTACTTCATTGCTGACTTAACATTCATTATTTGCACTCCATTGCTGACTGCACGTTGATTATACACTCCGCGTTTCTAAATACATTCTCACTATAGGTTACACATTGCTAACAGCACAAAGACTGCATTTAAATATATAAAATACATTTACTTCAGACATATATTCTGATGAACAGGTATATGAAAAAACGTAAGACTTGCCTATAATTGAAATATAGCCTGGCTATTTAGTCGACTTCTAACATCATTCGTTATATTATTAAAGCAGGCGGAACCTCTTACTAATTTCATAGTTAATTACATTTCCTGAATCTGATGTAATCACATATCCATTACGAAGCATGTCGCAAGGTATATTCCTTCGTGTCATATTTTATTTCGACCATAACATAATTTCGGATTTTGGTAATCCATAATCTTGGTTATATGCGATGTTTTAACTGCCTACCTTCTCCCTTAGCAATGTGCTTGTCCAAAATACCACGTCCTTTAGAAATTATCAAGGAAATTAAGAAACAACTCTTTGGCGGTTATGTAGATTTAAGAGAGATCAACTACTGTAGTTTTAATTAAGAATACAATGCATGGCAAATTAGATATTAACGAAAGTGTTTTTTTTGTTAGCAATTTTGAAAGAGACGTTTACTTGCATCGTTTGCAGCCGTGTTCGCCAATTCTTCACAAGTAACACGGCTTTGCTAATTTCATTCCTGTCATACAGGTTGGCATTTAGTCGAAAGTGGCTCAACATTTTGGTAGATTTTAATTTTAAGAAAATTTGGAGTACAAGTAGATTTGTTATTAAAAGTCCACATTTAGATAGATTTTAAGTTTATGACATATTTGGGTATTAGATGATTTGATATATTAAAAGTACACGTTTTGGTAGATTATAAATTGAAGATACTTTGGGTATAAGTTAAATTGTTTTAAAAACTCCACATTTAATTGTGTCTTGCATTATAGTTATAACGAATCATATTTGACCCTAATTATCTGAAAGTAACGAAAAGCAGAAGGTTTCTTGAGTAAGGTGCACAAATTGGATAACCTTATAAACTGTTTCCTCGTGTGTTTTCTAAGATTAAATCATTTGATTACATACCAAAAAGACACCATCGCTGTATGCTTTTGTTCTGTTTTCATCCATTCAAAAGCTTCTTAACAAATGTATCACCGACAGACGTCACAACTGTCCATTATACTCAAGAAACTTGCTTTGTCAGTTGTGTAATTTTGCTCTGCTTTGACAGAGAGCTTTGACTGACATTTGTAATATTCAATATTTTCATAAGAAAAAAAATATGAATCAGTAATATTTTCTTTCGTGGGTGCTTGACGAATACAATAACAACACTTCAAAACTTTTAGAAACATGGCCATCTAAAAGAAGAAATAATGAAAATAAATGAATAATTGTAATGGATTGGATTGGATAGAGGCTCAAGAGTCTGAAAGTATTGTCGGTTTCACAATCAGAGTCATTAGTGAATATTAGACTAAAAAACAATATAATTCACTTCAGTAATAGTTGAGACAAGTATCTGTTAACAGTCTAAATAACTTAGGAATAGTTGAGAAAAGTTCTGTTAACAGTCTAAATAACTTTAGGAATAGTTGAGACAAGTGTCTGTTAACAGTCTATATAACTTTAGGAATAGTTGATACAAGTGTCTGTTAATAGTCTATATCACTTCAGGAATAGTTATGACACGTGTCTAGTAAGAGTCCATATCACTTCACGAATAGTTGAGACAAATGTCTGCTAATAGTCTATATCGCTTCAGGAAGAGTTGAGATAAGTGCCTGTTAACAGTTCAAAATCACTTCAGGAATAGTTGGGACAAGTGTCTGTTAATAGTCTATATCACTTCAGGAATAGCCGAGACAAATATATGTTAATAGTCCATTCTACTGTGAATATTTATTACGATGCTGTCTTTATACTTCAATGTTAGACAATACGGATGTGACCTATGATAATCACTGTATTTTGCTTTTATATAAAACCAGGCCGATTTTCGTAAAGAAAACATATGGTGTCACAGTCCAATAGTTATTCAAGATCCAGGATTAAGGATGAAGAATTTAGAGTAACGTTATAAAGCCATTATTTGCAGTTAGTAGATTTAATAGTGAAATGCGCAGGTATAAAAACAATTGTTGGTGTACCAACAGACAATATAGACGCTGCAACATAACACAAACTTGATTTTCAAATTAGTATTGATGAAATCATCATTTTTCTGAAATTCTTTCCCTATTGGCCAAATTCTTGAGAACAAGTCATCCCAATTTTGCTGCTATTTGAAGTAAGTAGCTTCAGTGAATGGCATATTAACATTATTTGTGTAGAATTATGAAGTTCTTGGTGCAAAGATCAATTCTATGAAAGTTTTTTGTCTCATTTTGCCCAACAACTTTACATCAAATCAGTGAATCAACTTTTAGTATAGGCTGCCATATTGAATGGCAGATTGGCATAATTTCTACTAAACAAGTCTTTGATACAAGAATCATTTCTGTGAAATTTGGACCAATATGGCCAAACTGTTACACTATTTTTCTAACCTTTTTAGCAAATTGAGCTAAATGTTAGATATCTATTATTTTTACAAACTTTCAATTCCTTGATTCAAGCTTAATTTCTGCAAAATTTAATCTAATATGGCCAAACAATTATTGAAAAGCCCTTCGACACTTTTGTTCAATTTTAGTAACAGCTGCCATATTGAATGTATGATCCTTATCATTTATGGAAACTTGAAAGCTCTCTTTGCAACGATAATGATTAAAGGTTCATAGTTCTTAACAAATTGTTATAGCTTAAATGTCATTTATTACTAACAGTGACCATATCAGATGAAATATCGGTATCCAGTGTGTAAAAGTGAAGTGTTTTGACACCATGTTACTACTGTAAAGTCTGGTCCCAATCAACGAGTTTACACTAGTAGGTCATGGAATGGTCCCATTTATTTACTACACAGAATATTCAAATGATATAAGCAAATGACACATTTATCGCCGAATCCATCTTTTAATGGCTCCAATGGCAGTTCCAATACCGCAGGTTACAACATCATTGGCGAGCCCAACTCCTTCCTTTACTACATTCCTCGCCATTTTACCCAAACCTTTACTTTCCGGAACCGCTTTCCTTGCTTTGCTTCTATCCTCGATGATGTTGGTGCTAAGATTGTTCTACTTTTTTATTAATCTTCTTCATTTTTGTTCATATTCGTCTTATATTTTCTCTTTTTTACGTTTTTTTCCTCCAGTTTTTCTTTTAAAGACTTCATAACTTCCTGATGCTTTGCCTCCAACATTTTCATCTGTGCTGCACGAGCTTCTTTCTCAAGTTTCTCTTTTTCTTTTAATTGTTTCTCCAGCTCAATTTTCTCCTTTTTTTCTTGAAGTTTTCTTCCCAATATATTTTCTTGTTGTTCGAACCGTTTTGCTTTCTCTTGATACTCATCCTCGAGAGACCTTTTCTTTGGTTCGAACATTTTTTCTACTTCTTGTTGAATTTTGTCGGATGCGCTTTCTAAAGGCTTACTCTGCCGCCTTAAACTTCTCTTCCGATTAGTAGCCACCAACATTTCTTTCGATAATTTTTTTTCCATCTGCTTGAATAATTCATTGATCTGCTTTTTATGTAGTTTCTTTTCATCTCTACTCTCTATCGCAATTTATTTTCTCCAAATTTTAAGAACTTAGGAATTCATTGGGAAGGGCCGAAAGGCTATTGTCGGTCATGGTAGCGCATTTATAAAGCTCTTCCATTATTTTTTCCGGTACTCGTTTCGCGTCCGTAAGTCCAGGTGTATCAAGTAAGACGATCTCCTTCCCGTCCTTGCTCTTTCTTTTTCCATCCTGGCAGTGTGTGGTATTGGATTGTATCTGGGCACCCTCATTTTTAAAAATGTGGTCACCTAAAATTTTATTTCCAAGAGTGATTTTTTTTCTGTTCCAGTTTTACAGATTTGAATGATTCTTCTTTCTTCGTTTCTTAAGCAGTTATCAAACTATTTACAAAATACATAACCTGTAGTTAACACTGTTACTTATTCCGACGCCGAGTATTTGCTTGCATGGAATATATAGCTTATTTCTCTTTTTTCCTGAAGGTTACCTTTTTGAGTCAATTAGAGTACCTTTCAAAACGAGGTCTACATTGTCAGATAGTTATACTGCATCATGCGTTGCAACTAATGCAACTATTATATAGATGTTGTGAAATTATAACCTTCTGATCAAATATGTAAATTGCCTCTTCAGTTTTCTTTATCATCATTAACTTGTATGGTTTTCTTTGTGGTGAAGTTTGTACGTAACATTATTAAAAATATGGTCTATATTTGCCTTGTTTTTAAAAAAGTCACTTGCTTTTGTACTGTTTAAGACCAAGCACCTGCATTGTATGACAAACTTTAAAAATTTTCTTCATCTGTTGATATAGTTTTTATATACTTAATCGTATCATCACTGGAACAAGAGGCAACGCAGCCTTAAAGTAAAAAAATCAAACTAAGACAATCATACTGTCATCCGACAACCATAATGTCACCATATGTGCCACTCTATTAACATCCCAGATGATAATACACGTATGAAGTCAATATATATGTTAGTGTTGCAGTTTCTCATCGTTGCCTAAGCGCATATATTAATAAGTGCGTGTTTGAAATGAA
This sequence comes from Potamilus streckersoni, assembly GCA_016746295.1. Classification (NCBI taxonomy): domain Eukaryota; kingdom Metazoa; phylum Mollusca; class Bivalvia; order Unionida; family Unionidae; genus Potamilus; species Potamilus streckersoni. The sequence goes on along the minus strand of JAEAOA010002349.1, from coordinate 3,174,202 downwards.
ATATACATATGCTTTCTTAAATGTTTACAGATTAATTATGTAACCTAAACATATCTACAGCAAAACAATACGCTCTAAAACTGGCTTGTTCTTTGCTAACTAATTAATTTTCATCCACCCATTCGTTTATCCTATTTTTTTTAAAACCTTTCTTTATAATTGGTAAAATGATAGCCGTGCCGTTGACCAATAATTTAGATAATATTTAACATCGAATAGTTTAAATAATATTCATAATATCTGGCATCATTATGCCAATTAAAAAATTAAAATAGGACATTCAGTTCAATTGTAAACTATTATTATTATTATTATTATTATTATTATTATTATTATTATTATTATTATTATTATTATTATTATTATTATTATTATTATTATTATTATTATTATTATTATTATTATTATTATTATTATTATTATTATTATTATTATTATTATTATTATTATTATTATTTTCAAAAGTTGTAGAAATACCACCAATGGGTGCTCACTATTGACATAATTTTCCCTAATTTAAGAAGGTTAGCGAAAGTTAGCTTGACGAGATAATTTAATCATCCACTGTTAAATTCGACAGGGAAAATATCTGCTTACTCACCACATGATTTTGAAATGGTTTGCTTCATGCTACAAAGGAAATAGGAGATTTTATTGCATGTAATGTAACTTAGAAATGTATCAGTTATATTAGAAAACTTTAGAATTCATCATATTTTTGAGAGCTTTGTTTTGATGTCTCGATAATCGTAGCAACATCTGTGTTCCGTGAATCATATTAAATACGAATGGGATGTTTTGTATATTTAATTTCATATTTTGTGCTTCACCTTTGTCGTAGATTGAGGTTGAATTTTAGACATTTCTCGAAACAATTTAAAGATCTAGCCTTGTTTACGAGTTTCATTTATTAACAAGCGAACATGTTGACAATATTAAAGGACATTTCCATTGGAAATAACCAACTACCAAGGCACATGGTTGTATGAGGTGACATATAAAGGACTAAATAAACCTGTATTCGTTCCTGTTTTAAGCTCCGTCAGTGGAATCATTTAATATTGTGTTCAGATACAATTTGAGAAGAATTACTTAAATAATACATTTGAAAAACTAAGTGTTCATTTATATTATGAACTAAAAACTACTTTGGGAATAGTATTCCTCCACTCGGAGCTATTTTAGACAATATCATTGAGATACATCGAGCCTATCGTTACATCAACACATTCAATACTATTGGTGCGCATGCATGTTCAAGACTAATGGAATTCATTCGGAACATTGTATATGTTTGTCTTTTAATAAAGCATTTAGTATTATTTGGGATTGAAAGCACAATACAGTGTATTTTAAATTATCACTTTTGAGTTCTTGGGAAAATATTGCTTGTTTAATTTTATTCAATAGGTTGGTTTCGATTCTTTTGTTATATAATTTAAGACCTTGGAGTCGACACTAAAAGGAAACTGATGGCTCGTCTGGGATAAGAATTTAAAAAAAAAACATTTCATAAATATTACAAATTGTATATGAAACTTAAGTTTTCTATGTTTAGGAATTTTTATTCTTCTTGGTATCAATTTAAATTTCACTATTTACGAAATCAGTAAAGAAACTAACAAGCATTTACAATATTTAATTTTATGTATGTGTTGCGTGAGCTTGCCAGACATTACAAAATATCCGAAGTTAAAAATTCTTAAAAAGGACGTAAAAACATATTTTGATTTGGATTCTTATTGAAAAGGAAATTCTGGATGAGAGAGTTTTGTATAACATTCATAAGTTCAAACACACCAGATGAAATTGGAACTTTATCTCCAGAAAAAAATATGATGAAAATGAAGAGAGAAGATTATTCTGAGAGAAAGATGAAAAACAAATGCAGATGAACAGAGAGAAAGAGGAGAATCAAATACAGATACAGAGAGAGACAAAAGAAGAAGACAGGCAATTACACAGAGAGAGAGAGAGAGAGAGAGAGAGAGAGAGAGAGAGAGAGAGAGAGAGAGAGAGAGAGAGAGAGAGAGAGAATACAATATATAATAATATAACTGGCCGGCAGAACCCTCCTTTTACATGGTTGTTTAGGTTTTGATGTTACGAAAAATATTAGGTTATTACCCATATTTCCGGAAAAAATAAATAAATAAATACTTTCCTAGCTTTGAGCAAATTGCTGAAAATTTGAAATGGCCAAGAGAGCACTGTAATTTCTTACTACAAAAAGAACTTACCCTATAATGTATTTATAGGGTAAGTTCGTGAAGTCCGAGTTTCGGATCAACAAAATGTTGATTATGATGTTGTTAACGAATATATCTTGAAGGGTTATAAGTTGGTATATCAAGCATTTCTACACATGTTTAGGAATTGTACAAAGACAAAGGACAAACCCTTATAAAATTTGCTACGGTAAAAGAGCAACTATTGTATGGGTGGTGATCTTTCAAGAAGGTGGATCAAAGTTGCAATAACCTCAGACGGATCATATTAGTTGAAGAGGTCACTGACACCCATAGCGATGTCAAGACCTATATTGTTGAGCGCAATTGGAAACTTTGGACTATTCCTTAATAAACACAGTTTGATTTTTCAATCCGTCATTAAACCAATTTTTATTGTCTCTACAAGAGTAGCTCTGATTCTAAATCTGACTCAACCATTAGAAACGAAACGTCCGATAGAAAGGATCAGAAATCATTATTTCGTTCTAAGTGCACTTATTGTAAAAAGAAAGGACGCATCATTTCTGATTCCCACAGGTTAAAAAATAGGCAATAGAATAATGCAGAGGTACTTCAAATGTTTTTATTTCAAAAAGGTTAGAGTCACGGCCAATTAGTGATAGCAATACATTAATTGGGTAGAACAAGAACTGGCCTGATACTATGTTGGGGAATTGTGAATCATTCAAGTGGAAGAGTTCTGTATCACTTATTGCTGATTCTGCCACGCCTGTCCTTATTAAAACGCTAAGGAACAAAGTAACATGCCAATTTTGTATTGTCAGGTACAATTCCTTTGTCTGCGAAGACTTATTCTAATGAAAGTTTTATTCAAAGATAACTGCCATCTCACATGATTGCGTGGGTTTGATTCTCGTGCTTGGCCGATATGTGTATGTGAGAAAGATTGACAGTATCTTCCCGTGGGTCAATGGTTCTTAGTAGTATTTTCCAGGATTCTTCCTTTGTCAGTTATACTGCCCGCAATATATAGCTTATCATGCACTGAAAAGTGACGTTAAACCCAAATAATAATTACAACCTCGAAACAAAGGACTCCTCTAACATTTTGAAGATTAAAAGTATCTTTAAGTTATTCAACTTTCTGTATGATTATAGGAAATATAATAGAAACAAGTTTATTGTATTGAATCTTTAAGGCAAGACTGATACAAATTTTTCCCTAGGGTTATAATTTCCTAATTATCGTCCTCCCTTCTCTGTATCGACGAAAGAACGTCACGTAGGAAAATTTCAACACGTGAACCCTTGTATTAGGATAGATTTATCAGTTCGAGTATCTTCTCAATAACTTTGCCGGATGGATGCGAATAGCACAAACAAATGTTTCCTGTAGTCATCTAGATCATTAGTTAATATTCAGCATTACTATTATTTATAAATGAGTTCAAGTTCTTTTAAGAAAAAGGTATTATAGATGAAATAAATTGAAATGTATAGTCACGAAATTTCCACCTAAAATAAATTGGAATGAAAGTCGAATAATCATTCCACTTTCTGTACGTAAACAAGTCACATCTATTCAATCACTACAATGACTCAGTATGTGTTAGATCAATGCATGCACAACAAAAATGTTCGCTCCTGTAAAATATGGCAGCAAACGTAATAAATGATTAATATACTTTTATCACTGTTTACTTTTGTTTGGTTCACTACAATCTTTATTGCTTAAGTTTTTTTTAAGTACTCTCAAAACTTGTGTGACATCTATCCTTCACAACATCTCACTCCCTAATATATGGGTGGCTGGACAAAATGTCTGCGGACAAAATGGCATGGGCAAAATGTCATATGGACAAAATGTCCGCGGACAAATTGGCACGGACGCAGAACAACAGACCTTGCATCTGTATTAGGGGAGACGAAATAATCATCTTCGCAGCTGGAGGAAATTGCAAGCGGAAGGATTCTTGGAAAGTTACAGAAATGAACTGGATTTCGCACTTCTCGTCAAACGACTTCTTTCTCTGGATTTTGTTCCACCACAGGCTGTTATTGATTTGTTTGAACATTTAATCGAAAATCCAGCTTATCGTGACACAGATGTTATCTGTGATTACAATGGAAGATAACTTCATTGGTAGATTAAGAAGAGCAAGATGGCCACCCATATTTTGAATTCAACTTTGGAATCAATTTTCTAGATTAGTCAACAACTTGCATCGCAGCAACAATGCAATCGAGGGTTAGCACAATACATTCAACAATGTTGTCGGTTTCGGGCATCCGACGACGACCGAACTTGCATGGAAACTACAATAGGAACAACATATCACTCAACTTCTTCATCGTCAATTGGAACTGGGAACAACGGCTGGGAACAAAAAGAAAACATACATCCGCGTTAATGAGGCGTTGCACACAATGGTGACCGACTATAAAAACCGAGATCCAGTCACATATTTAGGAGACATTGTGCGTGTTTTAAAATATAAATGTTGTTTGACTTCGCTATTATGATAGCTATAATTATTAGAATAAAGTTACACTAAATTTGAATAGATATCTTAGTGAATTTGTTTTTATTGCTTATTCCATCTTATTTTTCCCGCCAATTTTGGTACCACTGACATTTTGTCCGCATGACATGTTTTCCGTGCCATTATGTTCGCTGACATTATGTCTACATGACATTTTGTTTGTGCCATTTTGTTCGTGCCATTTTGTCCCAGGACATTTTGTCCTAGCACCAATATATGTCGTAGAACCGCATCAAAAATTGTTTTTATATATATTTTGCAATTAAATATATGCATTTCTAAGGTCACTTAAAATTACTTCAACGTTCAACTTTTCAGCTTGTTTTAGCTATTCGAAATGAAACAGGGACCAATTCTTTAAATATGTAATTGTTGTACTGACCTAAAACCTCTAACATGATGCCAATAATAACATCAATTTGGTTGCTGTTCTGCTTTTGTTTATCTTGCTTTTGTAATCATTAGGTTAAAATAGATAGGTCCTTTCTGATTTCTGTTAACCATCCCCTCTCATGCATAACGGACAAACTACGCAGAAATGTGGAGTGAGAGAGAAAAGGAATTTTGGCTGGATTAAAACCTTGAAAGAAATTACACCAAGAAGCCTACAAGAATATGGTTGGTAGTAACGGTACGTGTGCATTTTTATTGGTAAAGACAATGTCCTTGACTCATAACAAGATAACTATGAATAATCCTAATATTAATCCAATATTCACTATTATCTATGTATTAGTTCTTTACATCAAGGACAAAGAAAGTTTTAAAATTGACAAACAATAATTAAACAAATTAGTGTTAAGAAGTGCTATGCCTTTTCATATTTTATTAATTTGCATAGATTTCGGTCTGCGTATATATATATATATATATAATCACCATCATTATCAAAAATGTATTTACTTTTTGATTTCTTATTCGACGGACGCCATACCTTCGTCAATGTCAATAGTTCATCTGTTACATAAATTTAAATACAGCGTATCAGTGCAATTATTTCTCAATATATACAAGTATCGAAAGCAAGGTGCAATTTAGACTGAGTTATGTTTTCGGAAAAAATAAATTAGCTAAAAATCAGATAAATTTTACCTGATACATTATGTCGTTTTAGACAATAATGCATGAATAAGTTGTATTCACACCTTGTCGACAATTTGAGACAATATATTGCTTAAAATGTATATGTGTTTGAATTATTTTCATTGTGAGCATGTAATGTTATGTATGTTTAGTTTGTATTTTGTTCCCTTTTCTCCATGACTGTATGTTATGTGTATCTGTATTGTGTACTTACTTGTCTTTTCACATCATTTGGGGGATTTTATTGCAAGCAACACATTGCATAGCTAATATTTCTCTGTCATTTCTGATTATATATTAAGATCATTATTATTTTGGAGGTAAACATTTATTTGTGTTGAGTTCAAGGTCTAGTTTTATTTGGAAATTAAGAATGAACCAGAGGCACTTTGTTTATGAATTTAATTGAAAGTTTGGATAAGATGACAGAATACTTCTAGAAAATGTTTATTGCGACATAGGTTGTGTGTGGATGTATATAAAGGTGTATTTTGATTGGTGGGTGTGGAGGTATAAAAAGTTGTATATTGATGAGTGGGTGAGTCTGTGTTTCGAAAGTTATAAACTCGATTTCAGAACATTTCATAAAAGAATTTTATAACCACGACTGCAAACTACTTTCGATGCGGATATTTGTAAGTTTAACAAAATCAGTCTGGAGTGTCAAACACAAATAAATGTTTACTTATATGTAAGATAACATTAATCCTGATTGCTTTATACAATTAACAGAACAATATATATATATATATATATATATATATATATATATATATAAATATGTCATTTATTGTATATCCATTATTCAAATACATTAGACAATGTACAAAACAATCATTTTTGGACAATAATAATAAACATCTTCTTTTGCAAACACTTTATATACTCGTACCAAATTTGGTTGTTTTAGTGAATCAGGATATTATGAGCAGATAAATGTGTTGTATTATAATTGAGCTAGAATAAAAATGTGGATCTCTAAATATGAATATCTAAATATATAATTGAGCTCCAGAAATTGCTAGACTTACAATTACCATGTCTCCAGAATTCAACCGAATGACTCTTGCCAAGCTTCCAATCGTTGATCAAATACTCTACTGTTTCATTTAAAAAATTGATCACTGCAAAATAAAATGAGTAAATTATTGAATAATATGTGTTGTGAATAAATGATAATCAAGTTCTTGGAATAATTCTGGAAACACATTTTTTATAATTATTTAAAATTACATGCTTTCGGCAAATGCTGAATACAAATCTATGTGGAGATGTCTTTACAAAAAAGTGTGGCAATAAATAAAATTATTATTCCACATACCCGATCCCTCACTCTTTCTTCACTTCGTTTTCAATTGCGTAATTGACATAACTTCATAGACTGATTTGTGGAGCTGCGGAAGTTCAGCTGACAGAACGCCTTAATAATAATAAAAGAGTTTCGGGTTAAATATTCGTCTAGCCCAGCGACTGATAGAATGCCTTGACGTGTTCATGGGAATGACGCCTAATTCCTATTTTTTAAACATTATGTAGCGAAAAACATTTTAACAAGTAACGTTTAGACCGACAAAACAAGCAAATAAAAGATTTATTTGTTTATTCATATTATATATTAATAACGTTGACATAAATTACACGATCCAACTTGATATGGCATTTGTAAATTACTCAATATTATTCTGATGCCGTTTTCTGCATAAAACTGCCTGGGACTCGTATGTATCTTTAAGTATTTTTTTTTTAAATTTTATATATGCAACCGTCTTTAACAGGATCTTTCCTCGCGAGGAATACAGAGATCACAAGAAAATAATGGACATCCTTCCAAGTGGTCAGATGTTCTGGAAGAGAAAACACAAAAGTACAACTTGGTATCTGGCAATAAGACGAAATCGAAACGACTTTCATTTGTAAGTTATGAATAACGTTATATAAAAGCTGCCCCGATCTGTGTCTTAGAGTTCTCACTGTCGCAAAATGCAGGTTTCTTTCAACATTTCTTGCCACTATTTCAAGTTTGATGGGTGTGAGAATCTATCTATCTATCTATAGATAGATAGATAGATAGATAGATAGATAGATAGATAGATAGATAGATAGATAGATAGATAGATAGATAGATAGATAGATAGATAGATAGATAGATAGATAGATAGATTTGGACACATACTCAAGGAATAGGGAAAAAGTTTTTGTCAATTAACCTTTTCTTGAAAGGAGATTATTTAGAGATGACACGAATACAACAAAAAAATAACAAATTTTTCTTTGCTCGTGTTTGTAACGCAATAGATTATTTGTGATATCATATCTTATTTAATTACTTTAGAATTGATCAAAATAACATTCTGAAAATATAAATTCATTTTGGAATGTTATGTTTAATTTTTCTCTACCATTGCTTTCCATGTCGTGTCAATGAAGCATAGCTTTGGTTTTTCCAGCCATATGTTCGTATCAAGATTCAAGACCCCAAGCGCCAATCGGAAAAAAGTCTATTTCATATTGATGTAACATTGGAGCCCAATATGTCTGTAATGATGTCATTAACGTCTGCTGCAAGAAAGTTTTCCCGCCAGAATCCAAACAAATCGAATCCCTTTGCCATTCTGCTATTTTGGAATGCAAGAGATAGATGTTATGAAATCGAAAGTGTTTTATCAATACGTAATACCCGATTACAACTCTGGAGACTGGTGGTACAAAACTCATTCAAACAGGTATACGTCATTTTTGCTAATTTGTTTATCACTTATTGTAATTCTTGGAAGAGAAAGGAGATAGGGAGGGTATAGTAAGTTATTCGCCTTCCCTTTAACGCTAGATACATTGTATCATTAGTCCTAAGATTGCCGATATAATCTTTTAAAGGCGCAAATAAAATATTAAATCATGAAATATTTTAATCCTGCTGTATTGATATAGTTTATAAGCATTAGGTGAACACATGTGGTTTGTGAGGTGGGGTTGCAAATAAAGTTTAGCTTCAAGTAAACACTGCCATAAAGAAACCCTATTTTTTTTAATAAATAAAGCATATGAAAATATAATCCATGTAGAATTGGTCACATGTATTTAGATGCTGTTGCTTCCATTTGCAAAATGTTAGCAGTAATGATCGAAATACAAATGAGCATCAATAGAGTCATAGAGCAACTTTAAAGTGAAAGAAGCTATTTGTGGCAATTGCCACTATTTTGTTGACCCAATTGCATTGTATATGGTTGTATGTTATGCTAATCAGTCAATCAATCAACTCGTATTTACTTTCACACTAGATAACATGTTTGACTTAGTTTAATACCACATAACAAAACGTATTTCCATTCGGATTACATAACACGTAATAATAACACGTAACAGACTTCATGACATAAAATAATTAGTTTCTTTCATACTAAATAAGATGTATTATTTGAAGATATATAAATAAAACAACATACAAGTCATATTCAATCAAATTCATGTATATAAATACCGACTACATACAACAATTAAAGGTAGAACTGGTTCCTGAAGGTAAAACAAATACATTTCAACTTATTTCGGATATAATACTAATGTCATTTCAATAATAGGATGTCTAAATGTAATGTCTGATTGCTAATAGATTGCGTAAAATATTTTACCTAACTCCTGACGTTATGCATAAATATATTGCCTTGCCTGACAAAATCATTCATAAATATATTTCCTAACTGTCAAAACCAGGCATAAACAATTGTCTATTTGTTACAAGAATGCATAAACAATTGTCTATTTGTTACAAGCATGCATAAACAATTGTATATTTGTTACAAGCATGCATAAACAATTGTCTATTTGTTACAAGCAGGCATAAATAATTGTCTCTTTGTTACAAGCATGCATAAACAATTGTATATTTGTTACAAGCATGCATAAACAATTGTATATTTGTTACAAGCATGCATAAACAATTGTCTATTTGTTACAAGCAGGCATAAATAATTGTCTATTTGTTACAAGCATGAATAAACACTTGTCTATTTGTTACAAGTATGCATAAATACACCGCCTAACTATTACAAGTATGCATAAATACACCGCCTAACTATTACAAGTATGCATAAATACACCGCCTAACTATTACAAGTATGCATAAATAAACTGCCTAACTATTACAAGTATGCATAAATATTACAACACTGTTTTGCCTCACATTTGATAGTATGAATTTTATTTGTGCAAGTGTGGATAGTAAAATATGACTGCCAACGCTTAACAGGCTTCAGGCATCTGTTATTAGACATTTGTGATGGTTTTCATTATACATTTGTTCGTTTAATGTGTTTATTCAATGTCTCTTTCTTCGTTATTGCTTCCATCTTGCACTAGTCGTCATAGTATCCATCATGCATATGTTATTGTGTTTATCATGTATTAGCTGTTATTGTGTTCATCATGCATTAGCTGTCATTGTGTTCATTATGCATCAGCTATTATTGTGTTCATCATTCATTAGCTGTCTTTGTGTTCATTATGCATCAGCTATTATTGTGTTCATCATTCATTAGCTGTCATTGTGTTCATTATGCATCAGCTATTATTGTGTTCATCATTCATTAGCTGTCATTGTGTTCATTATGCATCAGCTATTATTGTGTTCATCATTCATTAGCTGTCATTGTGTTCATTATGCATCAGCTATTATTGTGTTCATCATTCATTAGCTGTCATTGTGTTCATTATGCAACAGCTGTTATTGTGTTCATCATTCATTAGCTGTCATTGTGTTCATTATGCATCAGCTATTATTGTGTTCATCATTCATTAGCTGTCATTGTGTTCATTATGCATCAGCTATTATTGTGTTCATCATTCATTAGCTGTCATTGTGTTCATTATGCATCAGCTATTATTGTGTTCATCATTCATTAGCTGTCATTGTGTTCATTATGCATCTGCTATTATTGTGTTCATCATTCATTAGCTGTCATTGTCTTCATTATGCATCAGCTATTATTGTGTTCATCATTCATTAGCTGTCATTGTGTTCATTATGCATCAGCTATTATTCTGTTCATCATGCATTAGCGTTATTGTGTTGATCATGCTTTAGCTGGTATTGTGTTCATCATGCATTAGCTGTCATTGTGTTCATTATGCATCAACTATTATTGTGTTCATCATTCATTAGCTGTCTTTGTGTTCATTATGCATCAGCTATTATTGTGTTCATCATTCATTAGCTGTCATTGTGTTCATTATGCATCAGCTATTATTGTGTTCATCATTCATTAGCTGTCATTGTGTTCATTATGCATCAGCTATTATTGTGTTCATCATTCATTAGCTGTCATTGTGTTCATTATGCATCAGCTATTATTGTGTTCATCATTCATTAGCTGTCATTCTGTTCATTATGCAACAGCTGTTATTGTGTTCATCATTCATTAGCTGTCATTGTGTTCATTATGCATCAGCTATTATTGTGTTCATCATTCATTAGCTGTCATTGTGTTCATTATGCATCAGCTATTATTGTGTTCATCATTCATTAGCTGTCATTGTGTTCATTATGCATCTGCTATTATTGTGTTCATCATTCATTAGCTGTCATTGTCTTCATTATGCATCAGCTATTATTGTGTTCATCATTCATTAGCTGTCATTGTGTTCATTATGCATCAGCTATTATTCTGTTCATCATGCATTAGCGTTATTGTGTTGATCATGCTTTAGCTGCTAATGTGTTTGTCATGCATTAGCTGATATTGTGTTCAGGCGCACTGGCTGTTATTGTGTTCATCATGCATTAGCTATTATTGTGTTCATCATGCATTAGCTATTATTGTGTTCATCATGCATTAGCGTTATTGTGTTCATTATGCATCAGCTGGTATTGTGTTCTTCATGCACTGGATGTTATTATGTTCCTCTTGCATTAGCGTTATTGTGTTGATCATGCTTTAGCTATTATTGTGTTCATCATGCATTAGCGTTATTGTGTTCCTCATGCATTAGCTGATATTTTGTTCAGGCGCACTGGCTGTTATTGTGTTCATCATGTTTGTATGTTATTACATTCATCATGCATTAGCTATTATTGTGTTCATCATACATTAACGTTATTGTGTTCATCCTGCACTAGCGTTATTTTGTTCATTATGCAATAGCTATTATTGTGTTCCTCATGCATTAGCTGTCATTGTGTTCATTATGCATCAGCTGGTATTGTGTTCTTTTCTTCATGATTTAGCTGCTCTTGAGTTCATCGTGCATTAGCTGCTAATGTGTTCGTCATGCATTAGCTGATATTGTGTTCAGGCGCACTGGCTGTTGTTGTATTCATCATGTTTGGCTGTTATTATCTCCATCATGCATTAGCTATTATTGTGTTCATCTTGCATGAGCGTTATTGTGTTCATCACGCATTAGCGTTATTGTGTTCATCATGCATTAATGTTATTGTGTTCACCATGCATTAGTGTTATTGTGTTCACCATGCATCAGCTGTTATTGTTTTCATCATGCATCAGCTGGTATTTTGTTCATCATGCATTAGCTGCTATAATGTTCAGTCGCACTGGCTGTTGTTGTTCCCATTATGCATTAGCTGCAATTTTGTTCATCATGCATTAGCTGTTAGTATGATAAGGCGCACTGGCTGTTATTGTACTCATCATGCATTAGCTGTTATTGTGTTCATCATGCAGAGAATATTTATTTATTAAACTATTGTTTGGAATTGCAAAGTTCTCTTTGATTTCAGGATTATATTACTTTTTTGAATTATATCCCAAATAATGTTCATGTTATATTACTAGTCCAAATGTATAGAGCAATTTGAAAAAATTTAGTCATGTGACAGTAGCCTCGAATGTAATGATGTACCAACATTCTTAATATAGCACAATAATATAATTTAAAATGCCTTTGAAATAATTTACAATAATCCCAAAATAATGCTTTAGTAATATTATTATATGAAAAGATGTCGTTTGTTACTGAAGTTAAAACAATGTTGCATTCATTAAAACCTTGGAATTGTTTAATTCATAATCAGTATGATGAAATACAAATAAGAATGGCAAAATAACAGAAGGACAACAATCACTCCATCTTTTCATTAAGTTATTGCATTTTAGGAAATTGTGTTCTGGTTACTGAATGTGGAGTCCACTGATGACAAGATCCCTCTCCAGACGCCACGTGAAACTAGTAGTTCAGTATTCAACTAAGCAAAGACATTATATAAATTCTAGTTCAGTATGTAACGAATCACATACATTATATAAATTCTAGTTCAGTATGTAACTAAGCAAATACATTTTATAAATTCTAGTTCAGTATGTATCGAAGCAAATACATTATATAAATTTTAGTTCAGTATGTATCGAAGCAAATACATTATATAAATTTTAGTTCAGTATGTATCGAAGCAAATACATTATATAAATTCTAGTTCAGGATGTAACGAAGCAAATACATTATATAAATTCTAGTTCAGAATGTAACGAACCCAATACATTATATACATTCTAGATCAGTATGTATTGAAGCCAATACATTATATAGACTCTAGTTCAGTTTGTATCGAAGCAAATACATTATATAAATTCTAGTTCAGTATGTAATTAAGCAAATAGGCATTAAAATTCATTTAAAATGATAGAAATATTTAAAATGAAAAACACAATTTAGTCCAAATAATACAATTTTCCCGTCAATAGCAACCACTAATTCTCTCTCTCTCTCTCTCTCTCTCTCTCTCTCTCTCTCTCTCTCTCTCTCTCTCTCTCTCTCTCTCTCTCTCTCTCTCTCTCTCTCTCTCTCTCTCTCTCTCTCTCTGCCTGTGTTCTTAACTAAATGATTACATAACATTTTGTAGCTCTTGGTGTATTCAAAGTTATATCTTTTCTAATTTCAGAACATATTCAACGGAATATGCATACCAGAGGGATATATTCTACGACCTGGTTACCAAGTCTCTCTTGTATACTCTTAACTCTAGTTCGATTCAAGATATGAAAAAAAAATAAATATAGAGACAGAACAAAGACATCTAACCTTGATTATTAAACTCACGAGAAATAGCTACTTCAGACGTTTCATTCTTTTAGTGTAAATGTGCCAGATAATCCTTATGTCTTCGTGTTTAAAGGGCAGCAATCTCTACAGAGCCTATTAAATTCCATTTAATTGCTTTATGCTACAAGTTTTCATGCTGGATAAATCCTAAAGTCTTATATTTGGCCGGAATTGAGATCTTATTTTATTTGTATCCAATGGTTGATGTATAGTTTTCTTTAACATTATTTATGAAAGTCTAGGAATTTGACAACAGGTGTTACCTTGTCCATGGCCCTCTACAAACTGGAATTTTCAAGCACTAATTTGTTTCAAATATTTTTATTAATATGAAATGCTGAAAATATATATGAAGAATCATCCATATTGATTTACCTTTTATAAGATAAAAGAATCATAGGCATATTTTAAAAAAAACAATCAAATTTGTGATATGCACAGACATCATGTGTTATCTTTCTGCTGTCGTTTATTTTTATATTCTTAAATTTCTAAAACATATAGCTATGAAAGAAATAATTGAGGATGATTCAGATGATGTGTAATATATTGTGAAGAATACAGTTTCTAAATAATTCGTTCTGTTTAAACTGATATACATATGAGTGAGAATATTTCTTTATACAAAGAACAAACAACAAGAAGTATAACATTGTAAAGATCTTATTTCTAAAGGTTTGCAATAGACTTGGAAAATATAAACAAAGTTATATCTGTATTTGCTATTAATTGCAACTTTTTAAAATGCTCGCTCAAACATGCATTAATGTATATATGTGGCGGGGAAATGATATAAGGATTATTGTTATTTTTGTTTCGATTAAATAAAAAACAGTTTACATAGGAAAAGAAAAATTTCTATTCGTTAACCCCTGCACTTTACATAATTAAATGAAACAAAATACAAATTCATAATTTACAGAGAGATACCAGATTCTTTACGATGTGTCAACAGATGATGGAACCGCCTTTTTAAGAGAATAGAGGTATAACAAATTGCCACAATATTTCGACAAGAACTCATACTTAGCTATTTTGTTTTTGTTTTAAAATAACTTATTTTGTCCCTTACAATTTAAAGAGATACAAATATAAGCAATGACAAAGCCATTGTTTTCAAAATAGATATTGCCAGTCTATCGTCGAAAATAAAGTATATATTACGTTTATTCTCGAAATGTTTGCAATTAAAAGTGTTGCAACATTTCACGAGCTCGTCTAATGATGCTGTCATAAATTTCACGCTGACAGTAAAGCGTAATTTGCCGAGTGTCATTGACATATGCTTTTCAAAATTGTTTTGAATATATTTTATTACATCGACCGAATGTTGGTACGCAACTATTAAATTTATCGCTATAACCGCGCCATTCAACTAAACTTCTGTTGAAATGAAATATATATCTGATAGTATATTTAAGACTTACAAAACAAATTCTGGTGCAGTTCTGTATTTGTTAAAGGAGTTATCAATTCCTTTTGTTTTCCTTCTTTACGTAAATAATGTATCATTCCTGTACATTTTCTCCTTAAGTTCCAACGGTATATGACTTGATAAAAGGCTAAGATATCAAATCTGGTTGTGTATATCATGCGAAAGCATATTTTAGCCTGTTCAGTTTTGTTTTTAATTAATTAGTAAAACAAGTGAGATATAATTCTAACCTGAAAACGTGTAAAATGCTATTACACATTTTTTTATCTGTAGTCTAACCTGAACACGCATACAGTGCATCCTTTCATCATACAGAATATTGATTTCCTCTCTATAGTTCGTGCGGTAGCCTTGGAAACAGACAGCGGTCTTAACAAAGATAATTGCGCAAACCCACGCAATTCAGTTTTATGTTTAGCCGCACAGGGAAATCCGTTTTATATACCAGATAAAATTAAAAAGAATCATGTATTTCTAGATATCATTTATGATAATGTTTTTAAAATCTGATATTTTTTATCTTTTTGTCACTTCGTTTAGCCTCGACTTTGTAAGCGAGTGTCATTGTCTTATATACTGCCAGCATTAGATTTTTCGCTTTTATGTGTAATATGAAAACAAAAATTCATTTATTCTCATATTATTTATAACATATCTTTTTTTTAAAACAGAAAACATAATGCTGTTTTTGGTACCTATATAACAACTTTTTCAATATATATTTGTAATGAGCTCATTGTTAGCGCACTGGATTTTCATGCTCAAGGTCCATGGTTCGAAACCCGTAAAAGGTAAATTGTCTGCGATGGCAATCTTTTGCCAAGGTTTATAATTTATTGGGGCCTTGGACAGAGCCCCATTCTATTTGTGAATATAAATTAGTAGACCTACCCACTACGTCATTACGTTGTGGGTGTCAGTATTGTCCTATATATATATAGATGCAATAAACTGACGACGAACAGTACGAAACTAGTAACTAACTAGCCTAAGCGCTTTCGACTCTTAATGAGTCTTTTTCAAATGCAAATACAAAACATAGTAACTATGTTTTGTATTTGCCTTTGAAAAAGACTCATTAAGAGTCGAAAGCGCTTAGGCTAGTTAGTTACTAGTTTCGTACTGTTCGTCGTCAGTTTATTGCATCTATTTTAATTAATCCCTGAAAAACGTGATCCCTTGGTGGTTCCAGTACGCTTGAGAGGGTTGTTATTCGCCATATGATTTGTATTCTTTATATATATATATATATATATATATATATATATATATATATATATATATATATATATATATATATATATATATATATATATATATATATATGAATATGTATGACCTCTGAACTTGCTTGGATGTCAAAAGGCAACCTGGGAGTTTACATAGGTTAAAATGTGCTGTGTAATTCAAATGCTCCATATCTTGCTATCATGCTAGAAGTTCATATGGAGTTGTGTTGTTATATATGTTTTGTAAAAATATATTTTTATAATTTTATAGCGGAAATATCCTTATCAAATAATATAGCGACCATGTTATCGATAAATATCATCACATCTGCCCAGCCGGCAATTTTCATATCATTTTCAGTCGCGAATAACCATACCGACCCATATTTTGATACACGATAGCCTACATTTTTTAAAAGCAATCGCTTATTATATTAGGTTTTATACCAGAATAACATTATGCTGCTCTGATCGAGTTAAATCTTTTACAAAATCGTTTACAAATCCAACATACCTGATTGATGGTTTTTAATAAGACGTTATATATATATATATATATATATATATATATATATATATATATATATATATATATATATATATATATGGGGCAGGTGGGTCTCTGATACAGGAGGATCACCTATCTTTACTACTGCTCCCGAACTACATGGTTAAGCACCTTCATAGAAGATCAGAGAGCGCTGGGCATATCATGAGCATATATAGAAAAAACATTGTATCTAAACAGTGTTTATCTGCTATGCCTCACAGTGTAACTACATAAAGAGAACCAGGACAGAAGTCAACCGTATATAGACCCAGTTTAGCTCAGTTTTCAATTTTAAGCTTGTCCATCGACTGTATCGGAGCCTTTCCTCCTGTCTACGTCCATGGTGGAACAAGAATGGTTTAAACATTGTCATTAAGTTCTTTGGTTTGTTCATCCGTAGCTACTACGATTTCAGTTTTTAGTTTTCAATGATGGAAATTGGAAGCCACGTGTCACGCTGTACAACACTACGGTAAAAGAATAATAACCAACATCTACAACGAGTTTTCTGAAGCGCGCCTTGGTATTAGTTAATGCTACATGCTTGGTCTTTATGTATATTCCACGTTCGCCAAAAATTCCTTTCGTGTGTCAAAGCTGCTCCTGAAAATAATTATAGCCCTTACCTTTTATGGATACGTTAGGATCTATTCGTTTATACTCTCAGCAGTAGTTGTTGTTATTGTTGTTGGGCTCAACGCCATTTTTCAGCACATGTTAGGCTATTCATGGCGGCCAGTATTAATGGTGGAGGAAGAAACCGTGAAATCACCGGAAGGAACCACCGACCCACGAGAAGCTTTCTCACATATCCAAATTCGCCGAATCCTAGACTCGAACTCACGCAGACAGAGGTGAAATGGCAGTGATCCGTAACGGACAGCGCTTTAGACCACTCGGCCACTCGGGACCTCTACATCAGTAGTTGTATGTGGTACTTTGGATACATGTCATAATTGTATAGACACCTTCAGGTTAACATTAATGGAGAACATGGGGCACTAATGATAATTATTTATTCCAAAGTTTTGCAATATGAAAGGACAGAAGGTATTAGATAACAGACGGAAAATGACAAGGGTTTTACATTTTGTTATTGTCGTCAACAACATATACACCAAGAAACAAACAAACGAACACATTAACAAAATATTCAAACACAAAAGACAATTATTGAGTAGTACATTTCTTTTCTAGGGTTCTCTCTGGCCATGAAAAAGGTCGTTGGGGTTTTAAAATGATAGGTGATATAAGTGTCGGTTCACCGGTCTTCTTCTCCTTCTCAAACGTAGAACTGTAGATCTACAAAGCAAGACTGTCTTTAGAATCCTTGTCTCTCCACGTAGATTTTTCTCTTGCTAATTGGCATCATTCACAGCAGAACAATTATTTTTATTCAACACGGTGAAGAAGATGAATGAAGAAAACAACAAAAAAATGAACAAGAAGAAGAAAAAGAAGAAAAATAGAGAATCTTTGAAGTGTAAAGGTGGGCAGAAGGAAGATGCTGAAAGCAAAACTTTGTGTGCGTTTTAAAATATTTTGTCAACGCTTGTATGTATGAGATAAATGTATCAGACGTCTTTAACTCAACTCAATAGAATTAGTCAAACTAGATTTATGATATGCCAGCAGCAGCAATTACTGCTACCAAAGCAGCAAGATCAGCATTAGGAGGAGTAGGAAATACTCGTGAATGGAGCATGAGACAGATAAAACATACATACATACATACATACATACATACATACATACATACATACATACATACATACATACATGCATGCATGCATGCATGCATGCATGCATGCATGCATGCATGCATGCATGCATACATACATACATACATACATACATACATACATACATACATACATACATACATACATACATACATACATACATACATACATACATACATACATACATACACACACACACACACACATACATACATACATACATACATACATACATACATACATACATACATACATACATACATACATACATACATACATACATACATACATACATGCATGCGTACCTACGTACATACATACATACATACATACATACATACATACATACATACATACATACATACATACATACATACATACATACATACATACATACATACATACATACATACATACATACATATATGCATGCGTACCTACGTACATACATACATACATACATACATACATACATACATACATACATACATACATACATACATACATACATACATACATACATACATACATACATACATACATACATACATACATACATACATACATACATGCATGCGTACCTACGTACATACATACATACATACATACATACATACATACATACATACATACATACATACATACATACATACATACATACATACATACATACATACATACATACATACATACATACATACATACATACATACATACATACATACATACATACATACATACATACATACATACATGCATCAATTTACTCAGGCAGGTCATATAAATTTGGTTCAGCTACCTGGCATATGTAAATTGGTTCAGCTACCTGGCATATCGATATCGTCTGCACACCGTCCAGATTTCACAATCTTACAGCCCTGTTGGTCACACTGTGGACTGCACACGACAGTATGCTGCCGCTATGGGTGAATGTTTTAACAGGTAAGAACAATTGGTCATTTGCCGTGATAGTATGCTCCTGGTTTGGAGATAAGAAACAGTCACTTCCGGTAACTTCGTTTTTTCCTGTAGTCTCGTAAGACTGAAGGGCTTGATATCAGTCCAGCATCTGACGTCAATAATAGCATCTTAGCCATAGAAGTCATCAGAAAGAATGACAGAGAATATGGTACTGAAGAGAGAACTGTGGCCAATACATTACTTTATTTTAACTCTGTTGGTAACTGGGAATGGTATGAAAATGGACACATTGATTAAGACACGAATAATTCATTCAGTGGCAATGAGAAGTGGATTTTGCACAAAACATGAACACGAGCTGCTTTTTGCACATAATATCAGCAAATGAAATGAGATTTTTGTCAATACGGAACAGCCTAGACATTATTTCTTAAAACAAGGTAGAGAGGCCTTACTGGTCATGGGCATTTTATGATGCAGACAAATTATACATGTATACATGTATTTTGGCAATGACACAGGTTTCAAAGACAAAGAGTATGATGATATCAAAATAAACAGCATTTCCTGTTCGCATGTCTTTCATGTTGTACTTCTATCAATTCTTCACAATTAATGATTTAGTTCCGATATTTTAATAATGATCGAGTCTTGAGTTTAGATCTCTGTACACTTTTGTGTTATTATAATAAGATGAAATCAAAAGGTACAAAATTTGAAACTTTGGTCTAGTGTTTGCCATGTATGTAGACCACCAGCAACATGAACCCACTTTTTTGTATCTTGCTTTATAAATCACTAAACGCCGTGGCAAATGACTACACTATGAAACTATAAATAAATTAATTATATCCAGTTTTCAAATGCCATTTTACTATTTATCAAAACTATATCAAAATGTCACTAAATCACTAATTTTATATGTAATATATAAGATATCAGGATTGGAGAAAATATTTACATAACAACACGCGTTGAAAGACGTGAGGAAAAGCAAAATGTAAACTATTTCATTTCATGGCATGAATTTAAATGTTTTCTTAGGAATTATCTTCAATATTAACAGCATCGACGACAACTATACGTTCTGTAAGCAATGCTTCATACCATCAGGTAATGGGTATACATATATTACGATTGTCAGTTATTGGGCTATGTTGACTTGGAGAATACCAGTATGGAAACCACCAATTACATGGGGTGAAAGGGTGAATCAGGGTTGGTGATAGATTTGTCGAAAACACTGAAAGCTGTTTTGTAAATGAGATGTTTATTTATAGTGTTATTGAACTATGCATTACATCATATCCAATAATTGATTTAACAATGATGCGCAAGAGTTCAACAAATGGTGATAAGGAATGGATATCGTTCCTCAATGGAACCAGTCGGAAAAGCCATGCGACTCAAAGGAGTAATCAAAAACGAATCAAAGTTTGGAACTTATAAATAAATAAGATTGATTAATGAATATGTCACCATAGATGATTGCTGTATAAATTTTAAAAAAGAATGAACAAATATATCATTCTTTCCCAAGATAACACAATATAAGATTCATAAACATATAAACAATGAACGATTATATAACAAGAGGTAACTAAGTCAAGATTTATATAGAAAATGTGAAATATGTTTTATCATCAAGTGTGATAGAAGCATATATTTTATAATAATAACATCAATATACATTTCTCTCAAGATTGAAATACGAGCATTTTTTGTCTTCACTCGTAGAGCGATATTGAATTAATTATCTAGACTCATATAACGACATCAAGTAATATTTATAAAATGAACATGTTTATCACGTGACATCTAGTTGACGATCACAAGCATTTCCAGTTTTTACAGTTCTCACTGAATGATCATGGAGATACCACTCATGGTCAACCCGTCCCAATTTACCAAAGGAGCCTTCAAGAGTCTCCTTATTCCCTACGATAGCTTCGAGGTTTTGGTTCCTCCCATCGAGTAAACCAATAGGGTCCACGTTGTTGACGTTACTATAGTGATATATTCATATGCCACAAACAGCCACCCTGTGAAGCCTGTTGTCATATTACAGATAGCCCTTAACTATCCAAGTCAAACTTGCGTGGGAGTGCGGACACACTGGTGAAACTTTTCTTACGCGATAGGAATATCTAAAATGTAAACTTCCTTCTTTGACACAAGTACATGTGTGCAAATATAACATTTTATCACCCAACTACAACACTGCGCACTTTTATGGACAGTTATAAGGAACAAATGTTTCGTTGCTCGAACATAGACTGCTTTACTGCTTTTAATTCGTGTTAGGAATACCTAATTTTCTATTTCAATTTCATATATATTGTCGTTAGTGTTTTATTTCTGGAGATAATTCACATTCTCAAAGGTTTTAAATATGTGTGCATCTAAATGTGCTTGGCTTTATCAAATGTTTCACATAAATGTTTAGTTTGTTCTTCTGTTGAACCAATGTGTTGCTTATACGTGCTTTAATGGTTTTCTTGAGTGCAAATATCAGTTTGGTGTAAGCGTTTTACTAGCGGTCAGACAAGTAATTAATTATTTACGAGGCACGCGTATTTTCAGAATGGCAATACCCTTGTTTCCAATCTGTGTATTTCCAAATCACTAGACTTTTACTCCCTTCTACACAGTACTATGTGTAGTGAAACATTACAGTTTATACTACTTCATCTCTTCGATAGCCAAGGTTCCGATACGTTAACCTATCTACAATCAATCAGATTTTTCAAAGTTTTCTTCTTGCGCCATTTATTGGATTTTGTGAGTTGCCTACATTCGTATACAATGCCAACTAAACAACATTGTGTAACAGCGATGCATTGAACATACGACAAAAATGGTGGAGGCAATAGACTTCAAATGGATACTTTGCAAATTTAACATCAAAAGGGTGACTACATAGCAGAGAGAAACTTTTTTATGTACATTTGAGGGATAGGAAATGGTTATACAATCACGGATCGGCAGTGGAAAATTGCTTATTTATGAGTGTTTTCCAGATGTGTTATCCCTTATCTCTTTCATGTAGTAACAGTGTTCAAACGATAATAAATTTATTTTGACTTGATGCGGTGGCTTGCCGCCGCATACATCAAAATTCACAGATCTGAAGTTCTGAAATATTTGATCGATCCGCGAAGGAGTAGACAGGTTAACATAAACGGAACCTTGACAAACGAAGATGCTACTACCTGACTACGAAGGAATGATGCCTGTAGTCAAACATGCCAGTTTGTACTTCTTGTCCTTGATATAATGCTGTCTGTAGTGAACCACGCCATTTTGTACTTCCGGTCCATGACAGAATAATGCATGCATGTAGTGAATCACGCCAGTTTGTACTAACTGCCTATGAATGATTACCGTATGTAGTGAATCACGCCAATTTGTACTTCCTGCCTATGAAGGATTACTGCATGTAGTGAATCACGCCAGTTTGTACTAACTGCCTATGAAGGATTACTGCATGTAGTGAATCACGCCAGTTTGTACTAACTGCCTATGAAGGATTACTGCATGTAGTGAATCACGCCCGTTTGTACTAACTACCTATGACGGATTACTGCATGTAGTGAATCACGCCAGTTTGTACTAACCACCTATGAAGAATTACTGCATGTAGTGAATCACGCCAGTTTGTACTTCCTGCCTATGAAGGATTACTGCATGTAGTGAATCACGCCAGTTTGTACTAACTGCCTATGAATGATTACTGCATGTAGTGAATTACGCCAGTTTGTACTAACTGCCCATGAAGGATTACTGCATGTAGTGAATCACGTCAATTTGTACTTCCTGCCTATGAAGAATTACTGCATGTAGTGAATCACGCCAGTGTGTACTTCCTGTCCATGATAGAAAGATGTGATCTGCGGAGACTAAATGATTCGTGGAGCTGGATGTGCAATATGAACATATACTGAACATACTAAAATTTGTGTCGAATCTGTGTAAATTTTTATTTATTATATTCTTTATTATTTCTTTATTTTTAGCTTTAGAATTTTTATGCGAAAATGTAAAGAAAAAAAGATTCCTTCTTTATCTTTCCAGATTCCTGCTGTCACACATATAGAGACATACTAGCAATTTTGCATTTAATCAGTTCGTATCGTTGTAATTTGAACATAAGATTTACTACCTGCTTTTAAAACATTTGAACATAACATTTACTACCTGCTTTAAAATATCCGTGCCATAAATGTTGCTTCTAAATGAACTTTTGTGACGTACACCCTGTAGCTATTGACTATTGACTGTAGTCATATATCATTAATAATATTTCATATTTGATTTTATCGCTCAAATTTATATATTTCTCTATTATGGGCACCAATATGTTACCTGTTAATCCATGGCTTTGCTAACTAAACCTCACCCACTGTGGTATAAACTCGTTTGCCTACAGGGATTTTGTTTTATGAAACTGTATTAATTATAACAAAACTCAGATTTCCACAGGTAGGAAGACAAATTGCTTCGATGTTTGGTGAATTATCTAAAAACAAACTTTGATAGGGATCGCGGTAATTTATCACCATTGGGATATTGATTACGAAGTAAGCACGACGTTAACATACCATAAGTTTCACCTGAGTAAAGGTCATTTTACTTGTAAGGTTTAAAGGAATTTGACAGAATAATTCCAACGCACATTACCGTACTTCCTATACATTTTGGTAACTACAACCATATCAAGTGGCTGAATGTCTTCCAGTCAAATGTATTGATTGATAATTAGTGTATTAAGACGGACAGATGGATAAATTGACCGGTAGGTAGCTATATTCACAGAGAACTGAGTACTTATGTAAGTATGTACATTCTGTACAACAATGTACATCGGTAGATAACTACATATGTACATCGGTAGATAACTACATAAGCAGAACAGCAATATATTTATGCCTGCAATGATTATATGATGAGCGGTTCAATGACATTTTCGATAATGTGGCAATTTTCGGTTCATCCAAAAAGATGACGTTATTCATCTGTTAACAGGGAAAAGTTTTAAACAAGGTATCATGTTCACCAATTTATTTTATTGCCATTAAAGAAAGAATTTTAATAAAATAAATTACATAATATATTCTTTAACTCTTATAAATGTATATGTTTGTGTGTGTTTGTGTGAGTATATATATATATATATATATATATATATATATATATATATATATATATATATATATATATATATATATATATATATATATATAGTTGAATACAAACAATACTATCATACAGGTTAGAGAAATTAAATTCGTACTCTACCGAGTTTCGAATCCAGGTCCGCGAGTAAATGGCACCCATCGACTTGCCTGCACGCACCAGCCCATATACCGTCACGACTAAGCACGCATCACTAAAAAAAAATTATGGCACTGAATCGGTGTTATATAAGCTTGTACGTAGCAGACACACTCGCATGACGACCTAGAAATTAATTCTCATATATACATACAGTCGTTCCAGATTCCTATTAAAGAAATCAAGGTATATAGGATTTTTGTATTACAAATAATTATAAATATATACCAGACAGAACAGACTGTGCTATCCCTGGATTCTGTAGTAGAATCTTGATAATATTGGGCAGAAATAATAGTTTAATACAAACAATACTATCATACAGGTTAGAGAAATTAAATTTGTACTCTACCGAGTTTCGAACCCATGTACGCGAGTAAATGGCACCCATCGCCTTGCCTGCACGCACCAGCCCATATACCGTCACAACTAAGCACGTATCACCAAAAAAATGATGGCACTGAATCGTTGTTTTATAAGCTCGTACGTAGCAGACACACTCGCATGACGACCTAATAAATAATTCTTAGATAGAGAGTACAAATTTAATTCGGTCGTCTCGACTTTGTCATGCTGATGAACTCAGATGGTTTTGGGCAAGTGAGCGAGAGGTCAACGAACTGCGCAACTCTTCCTCGCTTAAAGCAAAGTCATTGCACAAGCCACTCTTTTTATTTACCCATTTTATTTCATCAACCACCAAAGTCCTATGGCGACAGGTTAGCGACAAAGCGGTAGGTGTGGATACACTGGAAGCCGTATCCGCAAACCTGCACAAAGGCGGCTCAGGCCATTAGGGTCGTTCATCACTGACACGGAGCAGCAGTAGAGTCCGCCAGCCTCCTGTGTGACTGAGCAGACCTCTTCAGGAATGTACTGCTCACCTCCTTGACATGAGGAAGGGGCTAGAAAAGGTGCCCTAAACATTACCTGCTCAATCCCCTTCCCCATGCCAGCTTACCGCGGTTGGCGGGGACCCTATTTCAGCGGTCGAAATAAAAATAAAAAGAAGACGAGGATTGTTCCTCTCACACTTGGTGCATGGACTGTGCGCACCCTACTGGACCGAGATGATACAAAAAGACCACAAAGGCGAACGGTACTAATAGGAAAAGAATTTGCCAGATACAAAGTTGACATTGCTGCCTTGAGTGAGATCAGGCTTGCAGGCGAAGGTGAGATATGTGAAAGGGGCTCAGGATAAACTTTCTTTTGGAGCGTCTGAGAAAGTGAAGAGCGCCGTGAGGCTGGTGTGAGATTTGCAGTGAAAACAACACTAATTGGCAAACTGGCTGGACCTCCCAAGGAAGTACACAATAGACTTATGACCATGAAACTCCTCCTCTTGTCTGAAAGGAAACATCTTATCATCTTCAGTTGCTTCAGTCTTCCACCGTCCTACCCGTAACCGAACGTCATGGCTGCACTCTCGCTCTAAACACTGGCATCTTATCTACTACGTCATTGTCAGGAAGATGGACGAAGTCCTTGTGTGGCGCTGACTGCTGGAGAGACACCGCCTCATCATCACCAAACTCAACATTCGCATTCAGCCCAAAAGACGTCCACAGGGAATGAAGACTCCCAAACGACTGAACATCACCAAGCTGAAACACTCTAGCACCAAACAGTCGCTCACAGATACACTGGTAGAAAATCTGAATTCTGCTCCTCAGACAAATCAGAATGTGGAGACCGAATGCGCGGCATTCAGAGAGCTGGTCTACACCACATCTTCGGTAATGCATGGACCCTCAAATAGAAAGCATCAAGACTGGTTTGATGAAAACTGCGTTGAGATCAAGCAATTGCTGAATGAGAAACACCGCCTCAACCAAACCTACCTCAACAACCACAATTCCACCTCCAGTAAACATCCATTCATCAACATACGCAGAACTGTTCAGCACATCTCCGTAAGCAGTGAGACACTTGGCTTAGAAACAAGGCTGATGATATACAGGGCTGCGCAGACAAGCATGACAGGAAGAACTTCTACAATGCCCTGAAAAAAGTGTATGGACCTACATCCTCTGGATCATCACCCCATCTCAGAGCAGATGGTAACACGCTAATTACTGACAGGGAGAAGATTCTTGAAAGATGGGCAGAACATTTTGACAGTGTCTTGAATCGCCCTTCATCCTTCAAAAATGAAACCATCAACCGTCTCCTTCAATTATCCATCAACAAAGCACTGAATCACCCTCAAACCTTGCATGAAACACAGAGAGCGATTCATCTGCTCTCCAATGGAAAAGCTCCCGGTTCAGATGCCATCACATCAGAAGTCTACAAGGAATGAGTATAGCCCTGATTCAAAGGCTCCACGAACTGTTTTACTGATGTGGCAGCAAGAGACAATCCCGCAGGAATTCAAAGATGCTTCCATAATCCACCTGTACAAACGCAACGGAAACCGACAGGCCTGCGACAACCATCGGGGAATATCCTTGCTCTCAATCGCAGAAAAGGTTCTCGCCAGAATCCTACTGAACCACCTCACTTTGCACCTTGATCAAGGACTCCTGCCAGAAATCCAGTATGGATTCCGAAGAAAAAAAAACGTGGGACTATTGATATGGTATTTGCTGCAAGGCAGCTACAAGAAAAATGTCAAGAGCAAAACACTGACCTTTTCTCGATCTACATCCACTTGACAAAGGCTTTTGATACTATCAGCAGATAAGAATTATGGAAGGTAATGGCCAGATATGGATGTCCAAAAATATTATATCCATACTTCAAGAATTCCACGACGGCATGCAGGCGCGAGTCCAGGAAAATGGAGAGTCATCTAAACCATTCCCTGTAATCAATGGCGTCAAACAGGGTTGTGTTCTAGCACCAAAACTGTTCAGTCTTTTTTTTTCTCCGCCATGCTCAATAATGATTTCAGAGACTCTTCGTTGGAGTCGGCAGCAGGCACCGTACAGAGGGAAAACTGTTCAACCCCATGAGGCTACAAGTGAAAACCAAGGTTATGACAGACAACAGCAGATAGTTCTTATTTGCCGATGATTGTGCCCTAAATGCTGGCTCAGAAGCAGACCTGCAATGCAGCATTGACAAGTTCTCCAGTTCTTACTCAAGCTTTGATCTCAACATCAATACTAACAAGACTGAAGAACTGCATCAGCCAGCCCCGGGAAAGCCATATACTGAGCCCAACATCACCGTCAACAGCCAAAAGCTTAACATAGTAAACCACTTCACCTACCTTGGCAGCACAATTTCTGTGTTACCATTGACGACGAGGTGAACCTCCGCATTGCCAGAACTAACGCTACTTTTAGCAGATTGTATGTGAATGTCTGGAATAGAAGAGGCATCAGCATCACGACCAAACTAATGGTCAACAGGGCAGTTGTACTCCCCACATTACTCTACGCATGCGAAACTTGGATGGTGTATCAACGCCATGCCAGGAAGTTTAACCACTTTAACACCACAAGCATCAGGAAAATAATCAGCATAAAATAGCAGAAAAAAGTCTCAGATACCAAGTTACTCGCCCAAGCAGGTCTCCACAGCATTCACGCCATCCTGATACAGTTACATGTACGCTGGGCTGGACATGTACGCATGCCAGTGCACCGGCTACCTATGAAACTCTTTTATGGCGAGCTCCAGCAATGACAGCAATCCCACGGATGTCAGAAGAAACGCTTCAATGACAATTTGTAAACTGCATTGAAAGCGTTTTACATAAACCCTGACTCATGGTAGCAAACAGCTAGAGATCGTATCACTTGGCGTTCCTATCTACACAAAGGCTCCAAGCTGTGCGAATCGAGCAGGATAACAGCTGCAGAGATGAAGAGGCAAGGCAGAAAAGCACGTGCCAGCAACCCTCTTGAATATGTCCCATTCATCCCGTGTCCTTTTTGCAACCGACCCTTCCGTGCAAAGATTGGCCCTATCAGCCACCGGCGCACACACAAAACAGAACCAGCCCCTCCAACTCACGGATGACTAGAGTGGTCTTCGTCGACTCGATGGACGAACAACAACGTTGGAAAGCAATGCTGACAAACCGATGTTGCTTAATTAATGCCTTCGTTGCGCAGTTATCCGCACGAACTGATACCACGAATATTTTCATTCGATCAGCAAAGATTGCTAGGGTCTCTTCCTAACTTTTGTTGTTACCACATACTTCTCTGCATTTCTTCCTCTGTGTGTGTGTCCATACCTTTATATTTTATCCGCAATATTTGATGCTAACTCTTCGAGGCGTGGTGTTGTGCACCCCATTTTTGGATTGTTGCTTCTGTGTAGATTTGTGAAATCATTCCCATTTTAGCATTTTTTTGTTGGAGATACTGGTAATTGTTATTATTCATCTTCAAGTGCAGCTACCACATTTGCCTGTGTTACACTGATGGGTCGAGGTATTCGCAACATAAAATGTTTTGTAGATGCACCGGTTTCAATTGTACAAATTCTTTCCATAACGCTTCACCTTCTTCAGATCTTTGTTTTTGCAGTGAAAGATCTTTCAGGTTGTCTAGTGATTATATGGTTAATGCAAATGGCATGTGCTATTTCAGCACCTCAGTTTGGAATTGTTGGAGACACTTTGCTCTTTACAGATGGAAGGACTTTAACATTCAATGAAAGCGTTTTTACAAATCCCGCAGTGATTGACTGCTGAAAACTCACGAATGTTTTCACCAGTCATAATTATGTCTGCTGATGAATACAGCTGCTGTCGAATCTATTATGCCGTAACTCCAACCGTTCCTATATTAACCCCAGCTGTGTTTAGAGCGCTAGATCGCTGGGTTCGACGAAGGTCTACCCGCTTTCACTTTCAATCACAGTGAGCTGGTGAATAACATAATTCGCATGGTAATTTCAGCGTCTTGCACGGTTTGATGGTAGCAGGCGAATTTACGTCTTTATAAGCCTAGGTTAACGTATCTACGATGATTTTTGCTGCGTCGGTTAGATAACAGAGGAAGCTTTTTTTTCCATAGATAGTACTGATTCTGACCATTAATTTTACTCAACGGCAACAAATCAGACTGAGCCACATACTTTCTGTCCATGCGGAGATAGTACCAGACTTTACCATAACTGAACACATTACCAGTGGTTCTTGGAATAAGTGTTTCAGATTTATTTAGTGTGGCATTTGTAACATTCACGGGAAATTCAATATCACCAGTGTTGAGATCGTAACAATATAACCGAGTTAGGATTTCGGATTAACAACTCTGTTAATGGTGATAAAAATACAATATTTAATTACGTGTGATTTAAATAAGAAACGAAATATGACTGATACATGTGTGTATGGGTCCAAATTTTGGACGAATTAACATATTTTGCACGAACCTACTAATGCAACAAATACAAATACAAATATATGATCTTATACGGTGCAAGGACAAAAAAAGAACAATTAACGATATAGCACAACATAAAAAGAATGCATTTTACACAACAGCAAAACAAATGAAGCATTCACTCAAAATAGTGAACTGTTATTTTACCCACTCAAAATAGTGAAATAATATTTTGCTCAAATATTTAAACAAATGAAGTTTTCACTCAGAATAGTGAATTGATATTTTACCCAAGTAGTAAAATGATAATAAGATAATAAGGCAGACAACACAGATATATCTTCACTTTCTAAACACTGCGTATAGCAAGACCCCGAAATTAGCCCACGAGCAAATGAATACATGTATGAAGCAACACAAACATTCCTCAACATTACACTTTGTTATAAGTCACACTTGCCAATCCAGCAAAGGTTATAGGTAGTCATCGAACACCATTGATTCCTAGGTCAGTAGTCACCACTTTGATCTGCACGCCCGATCATCTGCTACTTGACCCGTAACACATGTCACTCAGCTGCACGGACGCCGTCCAAACAGCTCCGTTGCCAGCTCCATCATCAGCTTTACAGCCGCTCTGGCCTGAACCACAGCCGTCATGACCAAATTCCATGGTCAGCTCTTTAACTGATACCTCGTCAACCCTGACACCATGATGATCTCCACAGTTCTAATCACCATGGTTAGCTCTGTTAACTATGGATCAGCTTCCATCAGCTGAAAATCCATTCAACACCGTGTACAATGCATGACACGGGTATATACGGTAACACGTAATAACGTTATATAAGGTAAGTTTTAAATACATTATCAGTCATGCATTACAAAACAATAAACTGGTTCAGAAGTAAATCTGTGAATCATACGATTCCTATAGCACTAAACGTTTCTTAATTAAATGCAACTTTGTAAAGTTCTTGCTAAGTCGGACACGAATTTAAACTATGGCATTATTCTACACTATTTGAAGCTCAGAAATAGGAAAAATAAACGTGGTAGTACAATAGCTATAACGTACAATGCACATAAATAAATAACTTACATACCTCTTCAGCTGGAGATATGCAGGTCTCTAATTTATTGGTGTGGATGCCTCTCAGATTAACATAATATGAGGTAACCCCTAGTTCCGAAAGTGTTAAAGGATTTTATGTATTCTTGTTGCCCCTTATATGAATGCTGCTTGTGTTGAGTTTATTTAAATTTGGTTTTATGAAGATTGATTTAGGGTTTACACACTGCCCGCTTCTAGTGTGCAAATATAATCTTCAACATTAGCTGGTTTTGAAGTTTTATTTAATATTAGTGATCTTTGCCAGGGATCAGTACTGTCCAATGTGCACTATATGTTTGTGATATTTGTTTCGTATGCTATCTTGTGTTTTTTTAGGACTGGCTATGTAAATTCAAAATTCTTAGAATTGTTATTAGTTTGGTTGTTCATATGCGATTTGGAAAATTTAGATACAACTGTTACCAAACTTATCTATATGTAAAACCTGCATTAATTTAGTGTGTTTAGTACAGTAAAATAATAGAAAGAGAGGAAGATTAACATAGTTAACATGTTAGATATATATGTGTATATCATAGTTATACTATTGGGTGTGTGAATTTAGTATATGTTTCTTTAGTTTCTTGTGTTCGTAATGTTCTTGCTTGGCCTTGCCTTTAGTGAGATCCGGTACCACCCGGTACAGCTGAAAATATGCAGGTCTCTAAGTAAATCACCGATTGACAAGACTTCCGTAATGTGTTGATTTGATCTTACTGCGTGGCATTTACACACAATTCATGTATTTTGGTTTTTCTATCGAAATCACCTCGTGGCTACTTCATAGGATGAACCGAACTCACTGTTTCGAAGTAATATAGAATATACATTATTCGACCTCGAGTATTGTTGTACACAAGAAACGAAACCAGAGTACACTTATTTAATCAAGAAACTGATTTATGCAATTCCGTGTATTTTCGAGGCATAATTTGGTGATCACTAGTCGGATATAGCAAATACAAAAATGTCTATTTAAAACATATGTTATTAAAGTTTTTAACATTTTTAACTGACCTTGTCGGGACTGAGTTTATCGTTGCTATGTAACTGGATCCACGAAACGGCTGACATGGCTGACATATGTACTAGACTTGCGTACATTTTTCGAGAGTCCATCCCGATCATGTCTTAGTGTATTTTTCCAAAGTTTCATAATAGATGGCTATGCTGTCCTTGCGGCTCAGGATTGCTCAAGCATCACTGGGAATCCATCAAGTATTAGTTTTGAATCGACGACCTAGTGGCATAACTAGATGAGCGATAAAACAATGTCTGCTTTACCCCTTACGATTCCAGGAATTATATTTATCAATACTTGTTGAGCGTCTTTGCCTTGTATGTATGTATTGGGAACAAAAGCATGTGATTTTCCAATTCACCACTGTACTTCTGAAATTTTTATTCAGGTCTTTGTATTTGATACGTATTACATCTGTAGCAATAGCAGATGCTGGACGATGACAACAGTTTTGTTCACTCTCGTTTAATACCCTAAGGCTATCAGCATTACCTGCACCTGTGAGTATTTGGATATTATGTACACGTGCAATCTGTTTTAGTTGCTGCACCGTTGCAGTGTAAAACATTGGTGGTGGTGGTGGTGGTGGTGGTGGTGGTGGTGGTCTGATGGTGCACTCAGTGCAATTATGGGTCTCAATATTTCAAGTATGCAAGCCCTTCTCATGACATGTATATTGCGTGTTGCCGTGCGAACTGTTTGAGCTGAGGGTGAGGGGGGAATGTTCTCTAATTAAGAACTCGTTCAATGACATGTTTAATTTGTGTAATATATTATGATCAGAAACTTCAATCGATTCAACTGTATGTTACTTTATTTATTTGTTTCATTGATATCAGTATCTGTGCAATTAAGGTGTTCTGTACGATCACAGGTGTTTGAGGCTTTGATTCATTTGTATGCGCTTTTTAAAATTTGCACACAGATCCACAGGGAGGTAAAGTTGATTTATATGATTTGAATCCGATGCGTTCTTATGGAACAATACCATGTTTCGAACGCGGGTAAATATCCCGTAGGTGGTTTGCTTTGTTGCTTTAGCAATAGCTTCGAAAAATTGTTCTCCGTGATCATCCTGTCCGCAGCTCTTCAACATCATTCATTACTTCATACAAAACTTTCTCTTTTCCAGTAGGTGGGTCAACTGCTTCTCCTTTATAATACCTTGATATACATGAACCTAAAGTAATATGTGACAACAGTAACATATTATGATATTTCGTGGCATTGCCTCGCATGCTGTTGTAAATATACATTGAACTTTGTGTGTCGCTGACCAGACGTGGAATTAATTTCGTAGAATGTTTGCGCGGATCACGTAAGGGTCAGTAGAGTTTTCTCACCACTGTTTTGACTGGAATCATACTGGCGTAAATATCGTGCGAGTTTTGACAAAGACGTGTCTCGGATGTATATTTAAAACAAATATAAAATGTCTGCCAGTGATGTTAAAGAAGAGCATGGGAAGCAACGCCAGGAAATGATATGTAACGTTACAGAAAGCCGCAAAAGGTCAGAGATAGGTTACAGTAATGACAAAGTGTGCGAGAAGATTTCACAATGGGGTTTGAACAAACATTTGCACCGCTGATTAAATCAACAATGGAAATTGGTGCATTTGCCGAGGATATAAATAAATGTGCTGACAACGTTGATCTTAGTTGAATATTTAGGCACAGGTGCAACACAAAGAAAACATCAGTTTTCCTTGGCAATAGTAAGAAAACACGGGATGCTACAAGTTCGCGGGAGGAAAGACTTTGCACTTAATTAATCCTTCGTCTTGTCAAATATTGTTTCTGTCAACGAGTTCAGTCAGCAACTCGTACACGATATTCGGGTTCTTTAAGTCCCAGCCATCCACCAAATAATTTCCAATGGCCTTATCGCCTCATCTGCTTCTGATATGTTGGATCCATTTGTTTTTCTTGTAGCACAATTTGTGTAGCCAAATCAGACATTTTACTGCGCATGAACGTTTGGCAAACATCGTCGTTTGAGATTGGATGACAACCAGGGTATTCTAGGTTTTGAAGCGTTTGAGGTACACTGAGGAACTCGCTTTGGCAATAGTGCGGACTTTTTCAAAGGCTCGATCCCTCCGTGCTCCATGAACAGTTGTCCAAATTTTCCACAACAACGGTGTAAAATGTCCACGTCGGATCGACAGCACTTTAATATTTCGTCTTGAAAGTCGAAAGGGTCCGAGGCATGAGTGTGGTACAAAGCCTAAAATGCTGCTCGATACACATTTTGTGGGGGTCATAGTAGGAATCATTAGGAAAATGCTACACAATGGTGTGTTGATTGGCTTCGGTATTGAAAAAGTGCTGAAACAGCCTTTGACTATTTCTGTCATTCCAAAAGGTTTAGGCATTCGACTAAAGAGTATGGCCAAGTAACTCAACAAATCTTCAAACTGCTCTAGTCTCTCTTTGCATTTTTTATTCGACATCCTCTTGGTTCCACGTCTCGTCTATGACCCATCGGGTGAAATCTGTTAGCGTGATAGGTCCTAATGAAGATTAGTGTATTTCACAATATGTAAAGCCGTTTGCACGAGCTTTTAAATACGGTGTATCCAACTCCAGTTTTAAAGAACGTTTCAATACAGAGCAAAGTCCTCTAGTTGTAATTCTGTTTTGACATATGTTTCAATACCGAGTAATATATTCCCCTAAATGTAAAGCAGTTTTGATGAAATATTTTTATTCAGACTAATGTATTCGCCTGGATTTAAGGGAAATTTGATGAAAGTTTAATACAAGGTATCGTAATGTCCCCAAAGATGTAAAGCAGTTTCTATGAAAGATTTAATTCAGTCTGTTGTATTCCACTAGAGCTTAGTATAAGAATATTTTACACCCTAAGATGAAAATCAGTTGTGATGAAACTCTCAATACAAGAGTATTTTGCTCGCCTAGATTTAAACCCGATGTGATTTCAGTATAGATTACTATAACATATCATTGCAGCACTTTTACAGACAGTTCCAATACTGTTATGTCCCCTTTATGTTAGGTAGTTTAGCTGGAAGTTTTGTTTGTGTTTTGGATTTTTCACGTAGCTTTAACATTTTCTCAGTCATATCACTAACATATCTGCATTGTGATAGTTTATAGTGATGTGGCTTCATACCGCAAACATATACCATCATTTCTCACCCAGCTACATTATCCGGATACCAGTCCAATCAGTCCTAACACTTTTTTAATGCTGAGCGCCAAGCAAGACAGCTTCTAGTATAATTTATAAGTCTTTAATATGACTCAGCCGGGATTCGAACCAGCTATCTCCTGCATCCGATGGGAACGCTGCAATAACTAGGCCACCAGAAGTTTGAATACAGAGTCTTGAATTTTCATGGATGAAAAACAGTATTGATAAAAGGTTTAACACAGAGTAACGTAATCCTTAGAGGTAACGTATTGTTTATGAAAGTTTTAATAAAGAGAAAATTATATTTCGAGATCTAAAGCAGTTTTTATTAAAGTTTCAATATAAAGCAATGTTTACCTCTAGATGTTGTGCAGTCATATATGAATGGTTTATTACAACAACAACAAATTCTTGCATGTAAAACAGAGATGATTGTGTTCTTTCTCCTAGATGTAAATCAGATTTGATCAACGTTTTAATACACAATATTGTATTCGCTTAGATGTTATGCAGTTAGACAAGGAACACAGTTTCCGGTATAAGAGAAAACCGGATACCAGTGTTATTGGTATGCATACATACTACCTGAAAAATTGCAAAGGCGCATATTTCCGATAATGTGAATTTTTAATTTGCTCACCATTTAACAGTAACGACACAGGTTAAAAGTGGAATATCGATGGCATGTCCGCTAGAGCTTTTCACGTTTTCAATATTGTTCACTGTTTCGTTGTTTATCTAATTTTGAAGTGCTCCGGATATCGCACTGGCACGAGAAACCACACTATAAAAAGAAATTCCTGACAACGTATGTGATAAATATGAATAATGTAACCTGATAACCTGTAACCTGTTATCTTTCCTACTAACTGCTTTACTGAGCATGCGCAGACTGAGTCAATCCAAAAAGATCAGATTAAAATGTTACGAAGGACCTTTGGCGACAAAAGTAACGAACTAAAAAAGCAACGCGTTATTTTCCAAAAGCAGCAGATTGTACTCGATTTTTATTTTTCTCAGTATAGTCTATGATAAAGTAATCATAAATATTTGTACGCTCATGGTGTAAAGAAAACTAATTGTAAATATAGCGCGTTCTGTTGCCAAAAGTAACCTGTTAACAAGAGTGAAACGCAATTTTATAACAGTGGCATGTACTATCTATTTACATGAAGGGCATTTGTGTGTCAACGGTAATGGATTGAAAAGATTATCTAAAAAAAATACAGTTTACATCATCATTTGGACAACACTTGATTTATGGAAATCTTTCTGGAAAATACATCATTACTATATTTTAAATGTTGTTGTCTGCCCTGGTATATTTAACACAATGGGTAGCAAAATACGCATATAATTCACTACAACACAAATGAGAAATTGTGTGAGACCTCTTTTATCTCAAAGAAGTAACGTTTTTGCATTAAATGGAGCCTATGATCAATTACAGACATAAAACATACGTTGTTTTTTTTTTTTTTAGCTCTGGGACCAATAATGCTTCCTACAGTCAACTGAAGGGTTTTAGTAGATTTAATTTTATAAATCATTTTTCTTTAAGCACATAATTACCACACGTCATGGAAATATAATTCCACACATAGTTTTTCTTGTCCACTTTTGTATAACTCATCAGAAAGCTTTTCCAAGCTGTCTGCATGATTCATTAGAACTTTTTAATCTTTCAAAGTGAAATATTAGTCCCGAGAAAAGCATGATACAGTCTGAGCCTCCGATACAAACGAGTGTAACTTTCTCAAATTCTTAATCAAAGATCCATCAAATTGCATTTGCTAAGAAACTAGGAAGGGTCATATTCGCTAAACTGATCTGTGTCATCTTACAGTCTCGATAATATTGGTGATTAACGTGCATAATGACGTCTATAAATTCGCTCATCATTCTAGTCGAGAAGCATTTCCCATCATCGACTCTCCATATTCAGCAAATAATAACTAAAATCTAGCAAACCTGTAAACGAAGATTTTAATAAACAATAGTTCAAAGCTTGCTTTTAATAATAATAATAATAATAATAATAATAATAATAATAATAATAATAATAATAATAATAATAATAATAATAATAATAATAATAATAATAAAGAAGTATTTAAGTCCAAAAAGTCAATGAAACTCTATCATGCCAATGAATAATTTAAATAAATAATTCCTCTGAATTAATATCTGAACGATAATCGATTCCCAAAGACAAATATGAATCAGGATTGTATAGTTATATGATGATTTAGGAACAAGCATATATTTTGCATCGTGTCGGTCGGTATAACGTTTACTGACACATAACCACTTCATCCAATGCACCTAGGTGTGAAGTATCGAGACTTTTGTAGCAATAATTTTCTTTTTTCCTTTATATGTCTGTGTCCATGAAAATTATACCCTTTTAAGATTCCCCATCATGCCATGAGCCTTGAGACGCTTAATTGTGCGTGCCTAAGTTATACCTGCAGAAACAAAAGAGACTACCTTGTAAACATCACTAAAAAAATGAAACTGCTTTACATTTCAGAAATGGAAATTGATATTTGATAAATGAATCTGAAAAATGTTGTTAGCGTCTCTCTGAAGCTATTGTCCTTTCCATACTAACACAAAGACAAAAAACCCAATCAATTCATTATTAAATCAGATTACAACTAGTCTAAAAAGTGACAAAATTGTAATTTACTTTATGACCGATTAGGTCATCCTGCATTGTGATGTCAGGTATATTTCATACGATAAGAAAATGAGGTGAATTTTTGAAAAGGAATTGTTGTGAGCGTATCGTGCCGAAGAGTGAGTTTAATCGTTTAAACTTCGATTCTAAAGTCTACTTGGTATATAGTAAAAAGAAATTTTCTTTCTCAATATTCTACCGGATGTATTTCATTTTATATTTCTTTTCATATTAAAGATTTTTTGGGCCAAATACCAACAGACATTTCTCTTCCTTTCTTTTTTTTTTTTTGCTTTCTTAGTTTTGGAGAAATTCGTTACTTTAATATTCAATCGGAAATAAATAATTCTTATAGGTAGGCGTTTTAAGCAATGCGTCTCTTTCCTAAATGGTTTCTTATTGTCCTTCATGGTATCTAGAGCCACTCGTAGAATACGGGCACAATCCTTGGCCTAAGTTTAAACTTGTCGATCTAGCTTGTAAGGTCTTTCAAGAATCTAAATTGTAGATGTTGCTGTTGTTGGGTTTTTATTCATATTCATCATTAATTGACTTCTCTGGAATTATTGGAGAATCTGTGTCTTTTATGTGAAAATATGCTTCAGTTATTGGATGTTCAGTCTGCAATGTTTCATGTCTTGGAAAGGAAAAGGTAAGGTCAGATTGTATGCAGTCGTATGCATGTATGCATGGCAATTGGTCTTGAATTAAATTTACTGATTTAAGATGTATCGGACAGCAAGAACGATTTTTACTAAATAATTAACTGAAAAGTAAATATTTTGTAACATATCATGTTAGTTACCGAATTTCCATGAAAAATTTCACCAAAATCAATTATCGATTGTCTTTAACGAATTATTATGTAACATTTAATTTACAGTAGTCACTTATTGATATGTAATATGTGTGTGTGTGTGTGTGTGTGTGTGATTGAGATTTTTAACATAGCTTTAACAATTTTTCAGTCATATCGCTACTGTCTGCAGTGTGACAGTTTAAAGTGATATCTAGCACTGGGGAATCATGCCGCAGAAATGTAGCGTGATTTTACACCCAATCACATTATCCTAACACCAGACCGATTAGTCCTAACACTAACCTCCTAATGCTGAGCGCCTAGTGAGGCAGCTGTTAGTACCATTTTTAGAAGTCTTTGGTATGACTAATCCGGGGTTCGAACCCACGACCTCCCGGATATGTAACGGACGCTGTTGCCACTAGGCCAAAGGAGCAGTCAGATAAGGTTATGTAATGTAATGTAATACTTATCTTAGTCATCAAATGTTTTTTAAGGCAACTATTATACAACCGATCACTTACGTTAGTCACCGATTTGTATGTGCTATGTATTTAAATTAGTCACCTATTACAGCAACACGATATCGTCAAATTGTAATGGAGAAATGTATTCCAAGGCTACTTGTTTACTAAAAGGCAAATAAATCAGTTCTACAAAAAGACAGATAAATTTCAACTGAGTGTAACATAACGCAAATAAATTTATAGTTCTGTGGGACAAAAATAGTGTATATCAGTTACTAAACAACGATAAAAGAAATCAAGTTTATCATGGAGAATGCGACAATAATATGCTTATCAAGTTTAGAAAGTGTAAAGCTAATTACAATCTCATATGATCTAAACAATGATCATTAGAAAATTTAAAGACAGATATCACCTCATTTTATGATCTAAACAAATACTAATAATCCTCTCATTCTCTGGTCAATTATTATATTTAATTATAAGACAATCCTCTTTCGAAATTGTGTATGTATGTCTGTATGAAGGAACTGCTTTAACTGTATACAGTGGTCAAATAGTCTCAATTATCTGTCCTCATACTGGCTGCATAACCAATACAAATGTTCATATGCATTTCAGTTAATTGTACAACAAAATTGCACAATGAAGAAGTAAACTGATTTTTATTCATTGATATTATTCAATTATACACCAATTTACACTTCAAATGCGAAATAGTATATTCATAAAACCTTTTATTTTCGAACATCAGTTTGAACTTATCTCAAACGACTAATGATGTTGGTGTCTTCACAGTAAGTTTACAATTAACATTTTTAAAAATGAATTCCTTAACAAATCAATAACGGTTAAAACTACAATATTTTTTCAGATTACTCTACATTTGAAGGTATATGTACAAATATACCAACTTCTTCCAAGATGATTCGGTGGACAAGTGTTAAACGATTATTGATTGGGTTCATGGCTTTTGGTGGCTATCTGCTGTATATGGTAACTTTGCAATGCAATAACAACGGTTTATGTGCTTTCCAATCAAAGGTTCCAGAAAACAAAAGACAATGCAGCACGCTTCATAAGACGAACTGTTCTGGTCTGTCCACCGTAGTTCATACACTAAGTGATAGGACGACAATGGTTCACCCGGGAAAAAATTCCTGGATCCCTCATTCTACGGTTATAAACCCAACTGGTCCTATTCATCTGTTGTTGAAAAATGAAAATTGTATACCGTACACAAATTATACTTTTATGCCGTTGACCTTGACAACAAACTACGTTTTGAACAACCCGAGCGCATGCGCTAATAAAAAACTTGATCTTATTATCATCGTACATAGCGCTACATCCAACTTCCAAAAAAGAAAAGTTCTCCGTGAAACATGGCTAAATTATGTTCTTCTAGAACAAATGTCCTTTCAGCATATGTTTTTATTGGGGAAAGCATCCAGTATTACAATACAGGATATGATAGCAGACGAACATCGAAAGCACGGCGACATAGTACAAGGCGACTTTATAGACGACTATCATAATCTTACTCACAAAGCTGTTTTAGGACTAAAATGGATTCATGAGATTTGTAAAAATGCAAGATTCGTTTTAAAAGTTGATGACGATGTCTATCTAAATATATTTCGTCTCATGGATGAAGTATTGCCATCTGTCCAATATTCAAATGACTCCATTATGTGCAACGTGCATCACGATCAAGACATTCAGAGACACGGAAAGTGGGCCATGGATGCAGACTATTTCCCAACATGTAAATTTTATCCGTTTCCCTACTGTGGCGGTGGATTTGCCCTATTTTCCTCGACAATCGTTCCATTACTGCTCGATTTAGCGCACTCTGTCCCCTTTATATGGATAGATGATGTATATGTGTATGGCATCTTGGCTAATATGGCTGCCAACGTCTCACTTCGTCACATTGACGAGTTATTTAATAAAGAAATCGAAGCTTTAGAATGTTTTCAGGACGATGATTACTGTAGAATGCTAATGGCGTTCACATACTCTACAAAGATTATGAAGTTCTTTTGGTCCAAAGCTTTATCGACAGAGTGTAATCGTCATGGAAACATCTGCGAATCGTACATGGCCTCTTACAAGTAAATCACCTGAGACATACGATAAAAGTCGTATCAACAGGTCCCTTTTGGAACTGCAATGAATTGGCGGACCTGCCAATGAGCAGTATTAGATTTGGTAGTAACAATAGTCCTGCATTAGCATTCTTTGTTCGGACACAGTCAAAACCGAAACGGGTCGTACAGAACTAGTACGAGTACGGTCTAGTACTCTGAGAGGATAGAAATTAGGTACCATGACAAATTAAAGATTATTACACGCTTTGTGTTGACACTGTATTGCTAAAAGGATTAGACACCAAGTTGTATCAAATTAGAACCTGTCATTATGATTTGAAGCAATGAATACAAGACTAGATATGAGAGAGAGAGAGAGAGAGAGAGAGAGAGAGAGAGAGAGAGAGAGAGAGAGAGAGAGAGAGAGAGAGAGGGGGAGAGAGAGAGAGAGAGAGAGAGAGAGAGAGAGAGGGAGAGAGAGAGAGAGAGAGAGAGAGAGAGAGAGAGAGGGAGAGAGAGAGAGAGAGAGAGAGAGAGAGAGAGAGAGAGAGAGAGAGAAAGAGAGAGAGAGAGAGAGAGAGAGAGAGAGAGAGAGAGAGAGAGAGAGAGAGAGAGAGAGAGAGAGAGAGAGAGAGAGAGAGAGAGAGAGAGAGATTATACATAAGTTCAGTTATGATAATATTATTTGTTCTCATTTCCACTCACAAAGTGATATTTGGTCTGCTACAATGTTTCATATAGATGCGAAAGGTGAAGTCCCCTGGTCAAGAAAAAGGGTAGTAGTTAATGTCACAATTCAGAAATGTAAACCTAGTGTTTGGTGAAATGAAAGCTGTAATAGTACTACATTTACATACTATGTTTATGAGCTAAAATGTTAATAAAACATTATGGAAACCATATATACATTAATGCTGCATTTGTTAAAACAAACAAGCGTTCGGAAGAACTAAAGAGATATGGCATATACATGGTTTATAGCCCATAAAATATTGATTATTTGCAGTGCT
This sequence comes from Potamilus streckersoni, assembly GCA_016746295.1. Classification (NCBI taxonomy): domain Eukaryota; kingdom Metazoa; phylum Mollusca; class Bivalvia; order Unionida; family Unionidae; genus Potamilus; species Potamilus streckersoni. The sequence goes on along the minus strand of JAEAOA010002349.1, from coordinate 3,131,478 downwards.
TGTCAGCTAATAGAATAAAGAGAATCGATTAATCTTTACCTAAACTTCCAATTTTAATCTGTGACGTCTATACGTATGGTTAGATAGCTTAATAAGTTAGTCCAATACCAAAAATGTATAGCATTGTTTTCCAATAAGGCCGATACTGTAGATACAACATCAGTAGCTTATCAAGAAACGATAATTAACATTGGCAGCCAACAGAATTGAAAGAATTGATTGATCTCTTTCACAAATTCCAATTGTACCATTCTTTAGCGACGCCTACGTCTGTTTCGATAGATTTATAAATTACATTATCCACTGCCATATTTATTCTAGTGATAACCAACCGATCGATAAAATAATTTTAAAAAAACGGCTTCGGTTTGTTTGTTTGTTTTGAATTCTGTAGACACAACGCTGGTGTGTACTTTCTGGGTCGACTGTAATTACCGTAATTAGTATCTTAAACCTTGAATTTGTCCCAAATCTAGTTCACTGTGCTAGAGACAATGTGACTGTTTTTGTTTTGCAGACAAACAATTCCTAGTTAATAGTTCTCAAGGAGTGTGGCTTAAATATTAGGATCATTATCAATAACGGCAAACTTGTCTATTTGGGTCTGGTTTTAGGATATTGGAATTCCCCCATTGAAAAACCCATTGTTCTTGGTATTTTCCGTTTTCTTTATTATTTAGAATTGATGTTTGTATGTATGTACAGCCTGGTTCTACTTTTTGTCTTACTTTTATATATGACCTTGTTCACTAGAAAAATTATTCATTCTTTCAATGATATCAATAAGCATAATCATTTGTATTGTTGTGTTCAGTTTTTGATTTAAGTGGAATTATTTATTCAAACAGGATCGACAAAGTGCTCAATGATATTCTTGACATAAACATTAATTCAGAATTATAGTGAATTTACCTAAAGTCATCTGTGATTATGTTGTGATTATTTAGAAGAAACGTTAGTTCAAATCGTCCTATGTACTTTACTTGGTCTCCAAGAGAGTGAAACATGAGAACCTGAAGGAAAATGCATATCTTATAAGATGTGTAAAATGGCATCATATTTAACTTTGGCTTTGTAAGAAGGAGACAACATGGTATCTCCACTAGTTATGACCCCACGACAACGATAAAACATTGTATCTCCCGTAATCTCATAAGAAGTGTGGCCGATATGATAGTCTGTTTAAAAAAAGAATTAGCTTCATTTAAGTATTCAATCTAGCTCAGTAAGAATACCACACGGTTGTACTTAAAAACTCAAGGCTCAGACGGAATGTCCTTATCTTGAAGGAGAGAACAAAATGTCTACTATTTTGCAGATGTCATCTAAAACGTGTAGTATGTCAAAGTTTCTTCGAATGTTTTCTGCAGAAAAAAATATTACTAAATTACTAACTACATTGATAAAAAATGTTTTAGCAGTGTTCATCGCAATGATTGAATCTCAAGCTAAAGGCATGTGTTAGAAAGTGAACAAATTGGGTTTGAACTAAGGAAAATGAAACAAAAATGACGATCGATTGACATTTTAAATTATTGTGGAGGCTACTCCAATGTTACACACACACACACACACACACACACACACACACACACACACACTGTTTTAGTAGTCCTACACTAATTATTTCGCGAATAAGAAAATTTTAACTTATCTGAGTGACTTATGTCTATTCTTATAACTTTACCTTATGAAGAAAACTTCAAAATGCCATAATATGATTCACACTTGCTTTTTATGCTCCTTTCTTTAAATAGTTAATATTTATCAAATCATTTGGCGAGTTTGTAACTCAAATGCAGGTAAAGTACATGTTTTCTGCAGAAACGTAACTTTGGCAAAATACATAAATGTTAATCTGATTATTGCCAATGGCGATAACATAAAAGTCAATAATAAAATGAGTCGTTTTAAGATCCATATAATGAGTTGAAAGTAAACTGACGAAGCTTGGCAAAAAGAAAAATTGATATTAGAACTCGTATGTTTGGTAGGGCACATTTTAAAATTCTTTTAAAAGATATATATATCCATGCTATACTCGGGTCCCTGCGTGTTTTTCCTTGCAACACGCTCTTTTTAAGACAATTATCTATGTAACCGTATCCAAGGAAAACATTGCATAATATAAATGACATAATGGGGAGATTAGTATCTAATCTGGTCACTAGTTTTAAATCCTCGTTTACCTGTAATCTTAAGGTACTGTAAAATATCATCTACATTGGTGTTTTCTGATTTGTTTTATTCATTTTCGAGATAAGGCGAAAACTACAATAATTTGCGCTAACAAGTCTCGTAGCTATAGACAAATCAATTTAGTCCCGCATTATTTCTTAAATTAATCGATTTCTTTTCTGATTTAATGACACAATCACGCTAGTGTAATCAGTTGCTCTACTTTCATTGCTTTTGTAGGTTTCTTTATGTACTTAATGAAAGATTGCATCTTTTAAAAGACAATACCATATTTGTCCTGCTGCAAAACTGTTTTAAAACCTAATTTCAAAATTAATTTTACTGTCTAGGGTCACATTTAAAGGTCCTAACTCAATACGATTAATCAATCTTACTTTGGATTTTCCTCTTTATTTCGTTTTGTTTCTGTTTTGACTTTTTTCATTTTGTGTTGGGGGTGATGGTTTTTGTAGGCTTAATCACAAACACAAAGAAGTAAAAACATTAAGCTTGCATTCAATGACACATGCAGGGTTTTCTCGGTCTAAAACTTCAGCTTGATTACGTCAAATTACGTCATTGGACGAATTGAAATGATGATTAGATTTACTAATATCACCTATGACTTATATCATTTTCCACAATAACCGAAGACAATCTATTGCTGTCGATGTAAAGAAACTTTTCATACAGGATAATGTCCCCTAGATGTAACCTTTTAGTAAAGAGTAATGTCCCCTAGACGTAAAGCCGCAGCAATAAAACTTTTAATATAGAGCATCACATTCTCCTTGATGTAAAGTAGTTGGGATGAAAATATTGAAGCACTCTACTGGTCCTCAAATGTAAAGTTTTAATACCTAGTAGTGCCCCTTGTTGTAAAGCCACTGAGATGCATGGTTTGATACAGAGTATTGTCCCTTAGATGTGAATCTGCTTTAATGATATTTTTGATACGGAGCAATGTATTTCCCAAGATATAAAGCAGTTTGGATGAAAGTTTTGATGTAATGTATTGTATTCCCCTAAATGTAAGGCAAATGAGTGCAAGTTTTAGTGCATATTATTATTCCTCTGGACGTAAAACACTTTAATGAGAGTTGTAATTCAGAGTTATGTCCCCAAGATGTAAAGCAGTATAGATGCAAGTTTCAATTCAGAGTAATGTCCCTTAGATGTATAGCAGTCTTGATTGAAGTGATAATTCAGAATAGTGTCTCCTAGATGTAAGCAGTTTTGATGCAAATTATAATAAAGAGCAATGGAAACCCCTCAGAGTAATGTCCCCTAGAAGTAAAGGAATCTTGATGCAAATTATAATTGAGAGTGATGTCCACTAGACGTAAGGCATCAGTACACAATTAATAAAATCCGGTTCAGTACCCACGAATGTAGTCCCAGTCTATTTTTAGATCACTTTTTTCTGTCTGAAATTGGTGGTGATAATAGAGTTAGATTTTGGCATTCTTGGTAAGGATTTAAAGGCAATTGTTTATTCTTTAAAATGTGAGCTTATGGTGTGGTTGTCTGTGTGTATTTCGGCGACAGTGCACATTGAGTAATAAGGTCATGGTGATGATCCGGAAGTGAAATTTGTGTTCCGTTGCCTGGTGTTTTGTTTACAATTCAGCCTCTCCAAAAAAATGCAGGTCAACTCTTGACAAGAACTAAACCATAGAGTCATCTTTGAAGGTATTTTAGATTAACATATGATTTGTATTGATTGTCACACAGTGGAAAGTTCAGTATTGAGAAACAAATGTAGAGACAATATAGTGAAATTAATTGTGTTCTAAGGCCTTACGGCCTTTGTGGGTACTGATCCGGATTTTATTAATTGTGTACTGATTCCGTAAGGCAATCTTGATGTAAGTTATTACTGAGAGTTATGTCCCCTAAACGTAAAGCATTCTTCATGAAAATTGTAATAAAGAGCAAAGCAGCTTTTATGAATGGCATAATACAGAGTATTGTCACCCAGGAATAAATCAGTTCTGATGAAAGTCTTGATAGGGGAGTATTTTACTCCCTTACATATAAAGCAGATATTAAGAAAATTTTAATACAGATTACTGTCTCACTAGATGTAAATACAGACTAGTCTCCTAGATGTAAAGTAGATTTGCGGGAAGTTTCAATAGAGTTTTGAATTTTCATTGCTGAAAAACAGTCTTGATAAAAGTTTTAATCCAGAGTAGTATATTCCCCAGAGTAGTATATTCCCCAGAGTAGTATATTCCCCAGAGTAGTATATTCCCCAGAAGTAAGTATTGTTGACGAAATGTTTTAATCCAGAGGAAAGTATTTTTCTAGGAAGTATTAGGCCAAAGTTCCAATACTTCGTCTAAATCTACGCAGCATTTATGAAAGTTTGAATACAGGTCGATATATTCTGCTAGAGGTTATGCAGTCTTGATGAATGGTTTAATACAAAGTGGTATCCCTTGCATATAAAGCAGAGAATATTGTATTCGTTCTCCTAGACGTAAATCAGTTTTGATGAAAAATTTAATATAAAATATTGTATTCCCTTAGATGTTAAGCAATTAGACAAGAACAGTTTACGGTATAAAAGTAAACAAGATGCCAGTCTTATTGGTAGGCATACATACTACCGCAAAAATTGAAACGGCGCATATTTCCGTTACTGTGTATATACCTTAAACATGTTAGAAGTGGATAGTCAATAGAAAGTCCACTTGAACTTTTCACATGTACAATGCAGTGCACTCCTTGATTGTTCCGGTGTCAGTCATCCTTATCTACTGATGATATCCTCTGGTTATCGTGGTGTCACAGGAAACCGTATCACAAAAAGAACTTCCTGACAACGTATGTGATAAATATGAATAATGTTATCTGTTATCTTTTCTACTGCCCTACTATACTTTAAATGCACACTTTGAATCAATCCAAAGAGAAAAGATTAAAATGTTACAAAGGATCTTGAGTGTCGAAAGTCACGAGTTGGAAAAACAACGTGTTACATTCCAGAAGTAGCAGATTAGACTTAGATTTCTATTTTTCTCAATATATTCGATAAAAAGTAATTATAAATATTTATACGTTCGTGGTGCAAAGAAAACCTGTTCAGAATTCACCGCGTTACTGTTCGCAAACGTAACGTGGTACCAAAAGTGTAGGGCAATTTTTAACAGTGACAGGTGTTACATATCGACATGTAACGAAAATTTAGAACTAGCAATGTCAGTGGTAGTGCATAGCATTATATGTTTAAAGCACTAAAATTACTAGTAATCATTATAGGTCGCCACCTATATTTCAGAGATAATGTATCGATAAGATGTGTTTTACAAAAAATATAGCTTACAATATCAGGAGGAACACTTGATTATATTAAAATCCTTATGGAAAATACACCTTAAATATATTTGAAAAGCGGTTGTCTGGCCCGATATATCTAACGCCATGGCTCGCAGAAAACACTATTAACTACAACAGAAATGAGCACTTCTGTGAGACTTCATGTATTCGTGTATCTCATTCATATATAATTTGACTGTTTCGCAAATATATATATATATATATATATATATATATATATATATATATATATATATATATATATATATATATATATATATATATATATATATATATATATATATATGGGCTCAAAACTCGGTAGAGTACGAATTTAATTTCTCTAACCTGTATGATAGTATTGTTTGTATTAAACTATTATTTCTGCCCAATATTATCAAGATTCTACTACAGAATCCAGGCATAGCACAGTCTGTTCTGTCTGGTATATATTTATAATTATTTGTAATACAAAAATCCTATATAACTTGATTTCTTTAATAGGAATCTGGAACAACTGTGTGTATATATGAGAATTATTTACTAGGTCGTCATGAGAGTGTGTCTGCTACGCACGAGCTTATATAACACCGATTCAGTGCCATCATTTTTTGGTGAGCCGTGCTTAGTCGTGACGATATATGGGCTGGTGCGTGCAGGCAAGGCGATGGGTGCCATTTACTCGCGGACCTGGGTTCGAAACTCGGTAGAGTACGAATTCAATTTCTCTAACCTGTACGAAATATATATATATATATATATATATATATATATATATATATATATATATATATATATATACACACACACGTGGGTCTTAGTCCAATAATGCTCTTTGTATCCAAGAACCTCAAGAAAGCGGTGATCGTGAACTAACAGGTTTTCTTCGCGAGAATATTATATAAAATTACGACACGTCATGGAATATAATAAATAATTATCATATGTCTATTGAAATATAATTCCACACAAAAACTGATTTGTTCACCTTTGAATGATTCATTATTAAGCCTTTCCAAGCTGAATGCTGGATTAAACATCAAGTCATTCGAATTTAATCATTTGTTAAAAGTCTATGCTTTTAAAATAAGTAACAGAAAAGCGTGAAGACAGCAAGCTTTGTAAAATGTAACAAATAAGTTATTTACATAGAATACAAAGTGAAAAATAAGAAAAGAAAGAACGTACGATTTTACGAATCAAATAAAAAAAATCATCCAAGAATTAAAAATAGAACTCCTATCAACAAAATGTCTTGAATGAAAATGAATATTCAAGTCCCGATGAAATGCAAAATGGAAGGCGATGAAGTCTGTAATAGCCTTCGAAGTGTAGATGTGTCAACAGTTTCTTGTCGAATCACTTAAAATATTCCAGTTTTGAATTCCTTATAAATTCCAATAAATGTCTTTATCCAAGAATTTTGTAGGAGCATTTATGTATTTTCAGGGCAAAGAATCGCTTGAAATTAATATAAAAAATTCAACTCAAACTGGTCATAATAACATATTAACAACTTAAATTGTGAGTTATTTGGAGCCCGACTAACAAACTTCTATCGAAAACAACATTTATACGCTAATTAAGACGCAAGACAGATTCCCTGGTAAGGTTCAATCTTCTATTAAAAATCGAAGCATGTTAGCTATAAATACTTGATGCATGTCACGTGCTCCAGGTATGACCATGATTCAACTTAACGATTCTTATTACTCTAAAAAAGAATTAAAATAAATAATATAAATGTTGTTTAACAAAACGTCACGGATTTTGAAACAAGATCAGCAACTTGATACAGAAAGTCAAAGTCAAACCAAAGTCCACAACCAGTAACACCTGAAAAGGTACTACTACATTCGACAGACGGATAAACGTTTCTCTGGAAAATTTAGAACCACGGCCTAAACGCAGATAATGAAATATAAAGATTTCAATTCAGACTTACCACTGGAGAAAACAGAGGGGTTCATTACCGATGTTTGGGATTCTTTGTTAACAACATTAAAACGGCAATATCGAGCTAAAGAAGACGATCACTTGAGAATTCCATTCATCCCAACATTTTGAAGTCACCTCTTTGGATCGAGTTTAGCATCCAGCAGAATTGACACTTTCCAAGTCATCGACAAGATTCTGCACGTACCGCAATCCAAAAAGAAGTTTCACATCTCCGATGGAAAAGCGACACTGACCGACATCTTTTTTCCCTAAGGGACAGGACAAGGCAAAAAAGTATTTATTGGTGAACGACATTCGCAGCATCAAGCGTAGCCTCGTCCAAATTAACAATACTCAAGGCAAGATGAATTTACCATTTACCCCATCCATCGTGGTGGGACGAGCATACACCGACAAGAACGACATTGCAGAATGGAAAAATCTGGCAAAATATTAAAAATCGGACCGAACAAAACAACGAAGAGAAGCACAACTACTGATACAGCAAGCTGGCCTATCTAGAAACACTGCCAGTGGTATTACCGAAATGCAAATATTGGAAGACGTCTTGGCTCCACGCCACACTTCCAAAGTACACTCTCAAGAAGTGCGTGAACATCTATTGTTTCGAGGCAAAAATTGCAACGGTCAAAACTTCAATTACGTTCATCATCATGGTGAACATTTCGATACCATTACCAGTATCACCACATTCCTGGGATATGGCTATTATTGTGTGACATGTGACTATGTCTATAACAATCGAGAGCAACGGAAGCACTGTGTATCAAAATGTAAAAGATGTTTGGCCTTTAAACCCTGTCTTGACAAAGGAAAACAACAAATGCATTGCCTGCTGTGAGCGCACTTTTGTCACTGAAAAGAAAAGATATCATATTTGTCACCAAATCTTGGACTTCCAAAATGAATGCTACATTTAAAAATACCAACAGAAGGAGGAGAAGGAATATGACCACAATAAAGGGAGTTACATCGTTTTCGATTATTATTGCATATAAGAGACTGACATTTACATTCCAAATTTCTGCATGGCTAAACGAGTTTGTGAGAAGTGCATCCAAGAACTGATCTTTTGCCGTTGCTCATATGACAACAAGATTCCTGGAGGACGTGAACAAATCTTTCGACGAACTAATGCGCTGGTCGAATTTGCCCAATTAATCTTAGACCTTATCGACGAGACAAGAAGCCAAGAGAGCATCGAAAGTTATGGACATTGTTATTGCAATGCTACGTTGATGGCTCACAACTTCTCGGGAATGTGAATGCTACTGATATACTATACGGAACAAAGCACAGAACGACCTAAAGCTACTTTGAACGGAGCCAAAATCATTTCGTTGCAAGTGGGACAAGTGCAGTTTAAAAATTACTTAGCCATGCTTTTGAGGCAAATGTCTAAAACATTTGGAATGACACATATAGCCAAAGGTTATTTTCCGTACTTTTCAACACCGAAGCCAATCAACATGCTGTGCTGCAACATTTAACCGATGCTCACTACTAAGACTCCGATAACATGCGTACCGAACAATGACAAGCTTTTTACGCTTGGTACCACCTTCACACCTCGGACCTTTTCGACTCTCATAAAGAAATGTTTAAAGCATTGTCTTTCCGACGTAGACACCAACTTTTAGTCACTGAAGATGAGTACGACGATGTATGTTTAGCTTGTGACTTACACCCTAACTGGCAAGATATAAGTGACAATAAAAGTTTTGGTTTCCAGGCTTGGGCAAAAGAAGCGGCAAACTATTCCAAAGATTTGTGATCATGACTTCAAACGTTCAGTGAAAAAAGTAATTTTTAAACCTGCGTTAACTTCAGTGTCAGAAGAAACCGACACCGAGGAAAACAACCCCAATCAGGACAGGAATGCTATTGACATGGACATCCCCGAAATACCATTCCTGGAGGAATCTTGCGTGTCTGTGCCATGCGTAGAGACTCTAAAAGTATTAGCCAGTGTCACTTGGAGACCACACTTTCGTCAGAAAAAAATGTTGTATAAGACTTGATTATATTCCACTTTGATAATTTTGATGTGCATTGTATCGATGTACGTAAACATTTGGCTTTTATATATTTTTGTCCTTCATGTTCAATTTAAAACTTTTTAAAAGAAACTACTTATCCTGTCATTTTCATCACCCCAAATCTTTTTTCAACAAAGTAAAGCGTATCACACCATTACCCTCAATGCTCATTACGTGGTCTTGTTTAAAAGTTCTAGAGATAAACTGTAAAAGCAAGTGTTAGCCAAACAGTTAGGAACTCCATGGCTGACTCACACGTACGACGATACCACTCAGACGGATCACGTCCATCTACTCCTGCATTTAAAACCCACTAACGCCGATTATTTGCGATTTCGTACCCATCTGTTTCACCACTGGTGCCAATACGGAGTGTTGTTGTGTACACGTCACCGTCGACTTTAAAAAATATCTATAAAATTCTGGGAGGTCTGTCTCACACATCGTCAACATGACTTTCCTTCAATCTTATCTTACTGTGAAATTGATTCGTGTCTTGTACGGCATCAGTTGCCAAATACGTGGTTTACGGCGACCGAACGTCAATTACTTCATGGTAACATTTTTCTTCCACATCAAAACAAATTATTTTTTCAGAGAAACATAGTTGCCTTGAGGTTGGTAGCAGATCTCTGAATCGACATTCAATCCAAAACGAAAATCATTTCGAAAGCTGGAGTTGCATTTCTCTAGGAGGTGTCATCACTCGCTCCCTCTTAAAATGGAATCCATATGCCCCAAAAGTCATCCCCAAGAAGAATCCACTCCCCGAACAAAACGTACCCAGAAGAGAAAGAGCAGTGGTGTCAAGACCAGGCCACAGCCCGAGAAAAAGAAATATTCTGAGAAAAGACCCCACAAATCAACTTCTACCCGCAACAGAGCCATTTCGGTCAGGACGCAAACTTACATCCCCAAACTACACCCTGCAGCGACGGTAACCACTTCTCCAATAGCACCAGATTCTTCCACTTCTCCATTTATGCCAGCAAAACCAAATTTGATGCGCGTCTTTCCTACGTTGATAAAACTTGGAAACCCTTGTCTCCAGGATCTTCTCCTCCAACGGTGACACCCTCCACCTCTTTAACTGCAGTGACAGCTTCTAACAATGTTCCTGCCCAGAATTAAAGTTCAAGAGAGATGGGGTATGTTACAGAGTTTACTGGATTTATCCAAGCAAGAACTGTCCCGATTTAGTCCGTTTTGCTCCCCTCATCGTCGAGTGGTGCCTGCCATATAAATGATACGATGGACCGACGACCAGTAGCGACGCATTCCTCTATAGAAACACCTGAGACAACCGATTGTTATCAGTGTTTTAATGCTCCTGAACACAAAAGGACGTCACTACGACAAGTACACACCATCATGGTCGCCTTTTATTGTCCAAAATGGAAAAGGAAGAAGTAAACGATCGGGATCCTAACAAAAAACGCTTAGCCAAGCATGAACGAGTACCTGAGGAAAACCTCAAGCATCCAAAACATAAGAGGTTGCTGCAAAGAGGAGGTTTTATATGCCAGTTATGTTACTACAGCTTTTCGAACGTTTTATTGGTCTTTTACCAATACTGAAGAAATAAGATAAAAGGACGCATATCAAGCGAAGTATATTTTCGCTCCTGAATCAAAAACATATATATTAAAAGAATTGCACACCACCATCACTCTCGTGTTAAAAAGGAAAGAAAAAGAAAGGACTGCTTATTCGTCTAGCCAAACATTGGAACGTGTTACCTTCTTGTCCAAAGCCCCTCCACCCTTGCGAAAAGAATTCATTCAAACAGCATTCAAAGATGTAACTGTTGCCGCATGCAAATAATCTTTGAATGTTTTGAAAGGAACAATACCATTGTCTAAACACAAAAAAGAACCTTCGTCAAACATCGACATTTTCTTTCATTTATCATACCAAGGATCCATACAGTTGCAAATGAGATTAGGGGACTTCCTGCAGATGTTTTGGATTGCCCAGTGCACTGGAAGATGACCGGATTCCATATTCGATTTTAAGCACGCAATGGAAGACAGGGATTGGTTGAGATATGTGGGGTAATTATGCGTAGCGAAAGGCCATTAGAGCATTGTAATTGATGCAGCAAAACACAGACCAGCTAACTTCACAGAGGTCTCGACGTAGAAGCTTTATAGGTGCAGCAGCAGTCTGACGAGAAAACATGGAAGATGGAAATGAAGAACTTGCTCACCTGCGACCCAGTTGTGTGAGATCAGGGACTGGCTATTTCTAAAAATGGCTTTCCATTTGGCTCTGCAAACACCTTTTGAGTATAACTCGTTGAAAAAAATTCTTTCACCTTTTCGAACCTCCATATAACATCAAAAGTTTAATATCTGAGAGAAACAGTAAAATAATGACGATCACTCTCAAAATACGAACAAAGGTTAAGTACACTGTATAAATAAAAAATAAAGGTCAAGTACACTGTATAAATAAAAAATAAAGGTCAAGTACACTGTATAACTAAAATACGCATAGCTTTTAGTATTGTGTGCGTAGTTGTTTTGATACTATCCCACCTCCCCATCTGATGCATATATGAAGGTATGGTTATGAAATAATTTGTTGAGTTGCGAACTGGATGTGTATTCGGCCCATACGTATCCGTACTTTCCATCAACTCTGTGTTTTGTTTGCACATATAGATACTGAATTTAATTGCATGGGTGAATATCAATACCGGTCAGTTAGAAATGGATGCTTAGAAATGAGATGATGGTTGGTCAGTAACACTGTGTGATGGCTTGCACGAATGTGGTGTAGTTACTAAGACTGCATGTTAGTAGCTATTCAAAAGTATTACAAGTTCCATAGTAGCGAAAGCCCATGTTAATGTCCCATGTGTGGCCAGACTATTCCTAATGTTTAGTTATTGCATATTCCGATAGTTGCCTCTAGTAAAAAACAATTTCTATTAGTCATCCAAGTGTCACACAATTCTCAATTCTTTAATTTACCTAGAGTGTCTCCTATGTTAATTTACGGCAGGTGAAAGCTCAATACATTTATATCAATTTCAACATGCAAGATTAAAGTTATACTCAAAGACATCACATTGCTCATGATATTAATGACATGTGATAAACCACTGTGAAATGTAAGATATAGCAGTTTAGAAGATAGCTCACAGTCAATATAACGTAATCCTAAATTCTCAATGATTAGAAGGATTTGATGTCTGGATTAATTTATGTCGTGATTAACAACACCTTAGATAACCTGGAGCACTGTTGTTTTTATGCTTAATGCCGTATGCGTTACCAAAACATCACAATCTATCTTTATTACTAGCCACTTTTTTCGAGCTGTTTTTATACCTTCGTGTGTTAAATACTTTCTATACACTACTACTACTACTACTACTACTACTACTACTAATAATAATAATAATAATAATAATAATAATAATAATAATAATAATAATAATAATAATAATAATAATAATAATAATAATAATTCCAGTGAAATGGACCAAGAGGCATTGGTTCTAACATCGAACCACCGTACAAGTTGTTACAATCTAGATAAATTATATACTTCGAGGGAAGCTCAGGATTATACTCCTTTAAGTATTTGTTGTTTGCTTCAGCATATTTCTTCGTTATCACGCTAATACCGCCTCTGATACCTTTTCAATAAAATTGAACATATCAACGTCAGTCAGTAATTCTAACCTTACCTTACTAAACTTTAGCAGAGCATCACATGACAGCCCAGGGGCACAATAATACCAGCAAGGATCTAGTCGGTAATTAATATAACTTACTTCTTGAAAACTTTCAAAAACATCTGCTAATAATCACACGTCAGTTTTTAAATACAAATCATGATAATCACCAAAAGTCTCACAATCAAATTCTTTCCAGATATCTTGTGCATACTTGTATTCGTCATCAGTTATATTTTCATTTTTAAGTTGCGAGTAAAATTTGTCTTTGTCAGGTAAAGATGTTTCATCAAATTTACTCCCATCGTCGAGATATTCGTACGGAAATACCCCTTTTTTAGCTAGTACATTAAATTTATCTCCAAAACAGTCTCGTAGGTTATCAAATTTACTACAACCTTTTACTAACTCATCTAACGATGCTGTCATAAACTGCAGGCTGTCGATAAAACGCAATTTACCTAGCGTAACGGACATATACTTTTCAAAATTATTTGGAATGCATTTGATGATATTATCGAGTTTCAGACGAGCTTTTATATCAGGATCACCAAAAGCTTTTACTATATTGTGGCTATCATATCCTCGAAAGTTGTGAAGAATAATTGGAATAAAAACTGGAGCATGAAATTTAAAATTACACTGATCATGAGCCGCTCCACGGTACTGTCCAGTTAAATGGCAATGGTCATGTACATTTTTGTCTCTGAAATTGTCAGTCATGACGTTTTCAGTATCAAAAGCTTTTACACAAATATAACAAATTTCCGCTTGCTCGTGATCAGATTCTTGTTGAGGTGTTAATTTTAACATTGGAGTTACTTTATTCAAGCGAGTAAATATATAATCAAATTCGTTAATCAATTGCTTGAGAAGCCAGACAGCTGGATTTTTACCACGATAGTATTGGATTGGTTTAGATAATCTAGAATCAGCACAACAAACTACCTTGTACGCTACTCCACACGGAACATGATTTTGAATTTTTCTTGTACTCGATTGGATAGGATTATTTTCTACACCAAGTACAGGTTGAAGTAAGCATTCGAAATCAGCGTATATGACGTAAGGAATTTTTAGTTTATGATTATGATGGACAAACTGTAACACACTATCTTTTTAGATGGCATTATTATTCTTTGTACATCACTACAGTACTGCAAATACTTTTTTAATATTTCATTGTTAGTACAACCATGCAAGCAGCGATAACAAAAGAGTTTTTTGTTCTTATCCTTATTGTACTGTTTACCAACTAATCCATGACAGTTTTTAATCCAAACGTAATGATTTTTACAAAACAGTAAATTTATGGTTGATTGTGAAGCTTTTTCTGAAATATATCTCGGATAAACGTTTTCTTTTTCATCTAGTCCGAAAACGTTAATCGAAATATTGTTTTGCTTTTCAAATTTTGATATTTGATTTTCTGCCACTGGAATGTTAATATTTTTAAAATTTAATCTTGACACGTGACTAATATACTTTTCAATACGAGTAGCGTTTTTTTTCTGCTGGAAATAGCGCGAAACGAACAGCCCATTGGAGACATTTGTTATCGACGTTTTTTTATGTTTATACAGCATCTTTTATTTTTATTTTTGGTGGTAGGTCAATATACGAACTACCGCGTAATGCGCCATATTCATCGTGTAAAACAAAATTTCTTTGATCATTTCAAACTTCCAACCCGAACATAATTCAGTAAAGTTCTCTATTTTTTCCAAATTTCTTCGTGTACTTCATTAGCTAGTGATAAAAGATCAGTCCCAAGCAAAACACTTCTTGATTTTGCGTTAATATAGGGGTCTGCAACTTCCTTGTCAGTTGATTCTTTCGTTACAAGTAGCTTTGAAAATATAGCATGATATTGCACTAATAGTCTTATACTTTTGTGTTTTTCGAGCTCACGTTTTACAGTTGTCTGTAGCAAGTGGTAAAGATTTGTTGCAGTAAAATTTATCAGTACGACTTGTTTATCGAACTGATAACTGTTGTCAAAACCTGCAAAAGCAGTCGCTATTTTCTCAAGTTCTCCCATAAGGCTTCTCTTGGCTATATCAAGCAATTTCAGCATTGTTATACTATAGTCTAATATCTAATTGATAATTTACCTCACACTGCGCATGCTCTAGGTTTGAAAAAACAATTAGAGATAAAAAAAATCACCTATAATATAATGTCACAAAATCTGACAAGCGCACGTGAGCAAGAGGTATATCACTTTCACCCAAAGTATAACATATTCGCTGGAAATGAACTTGGTTTGGTTATTAACATTAAAACTGGAATAATTGTTGGCGAATTGACTCCAGCGGGTTATAAGATTAGTGTCAAGGGAGATAATGCCGAGAGGATTGCAATGCTTAGAAAAGATTTTATTTACACGTTGTTCTGCGATGACATTCCAGAAGGACAGTGTGTATATCACGTGAACAGTAAAATCATTGATGACAACATTGAAAACTTATCCTTGCAAGATGAGTTTCAGCCGCATCCGGTCTTTGATTTATACGAGGCTAACGATTGCAGCATTATTAGAAACATAAAAACTAAAAAAGTTCTTAGTTCTATGAGTAATAGGGGATATGTCCGTGTAACTGTTAGAGGAACACTATCATATTTTGGTAATTATAAATCGCATAGATTTGTTTATGAGGTATTTCACGGATCTAAACCCAATGATCTGGTTATTAATCACCTCAATAACGTAAAGAATGACAATCGATTGGAAAATCTGGAGCTAGTGACCCAGCAGGAAAATGTAAGAAAAGGACGCGGTGGTGGTATTAATTTTAGATGCCCAATAAAACCTGTTGTTTCGTTAAATCTCGAAACGGACGAGGAGATGAAATTCAAATCGATTACAGATGCGGCGAAATATTATAAGATAAATCCCGCCTCATTAAAATTTGTAGCTGATAGAGTAACATAATCAGCTTTTTCAAGCGAATACGATGTCAGGATTGTTTTTAGATATGATGATTAAAAATATTTGATAGCTCGGTTTTAGTCAAACAATGATGAGCAAATGCTATAATATCATTACGATAAAATTTTAGCGTTGTTACTGCACTGTCATTAATTTTATGTTTTTCTGCTTCTGTTAGCAATATTTTATGAGAATCACCTTGCATTACAATAACGTCAACAGAATATACTCTATAACCCGACAAACATTTTCTTACCACTTTGACTAGCCCCTTGTAATTTAATATATTAACTTTTTGGTGATATTTTACCTCGTCAGTCATCTTATAATAAAACATCAGTATTCCAGGCCGACAAAAAATATTAAATTTGATTTCATATTTGTCAAATTTTTAATCTAATGACGATTTCTGATGATCGCAGGCAATATCTAATATCGTTATGTAAACCAGTAAAATGCAAATCTGTGAAACATAAAAACGAGGAAATTTATAATAGCATTATGTCATCGATGTACCTGTTAGTGTCTTTAGCTTTCATTTGTTTGTGTATTTTTTCGTTTAGCGTGCGAATAAATCTTTCAACTAAAACGCTTTTACCTTCGTTTCCTGAAACATTTTTTATATTATTTTTTTTCAAGAAACTGCTCAAATTTTTTGTTAAAAGCTCGGATCTGTGATCAGTCCTTATTTTATTTGGTTTTCTTTCTGTACTCGTTATTATTTGTTTTAGCGCATCAGTCATTGAAGCCCCTGTCTTATCCGAAACAGGTACACTGAAAGCGTATTTACTAAAACCGTCTATAATGTTAATCAAATACTTTTTTGGAGCGCAATCAGCGCCAACGTTAAACTGAGCCAGATTGGACACATCCACCAAATCTATTGCCCAGATATCATCTACGGCATTAGCAACAACTTTACGTCGTGGAAACTTTTTTAGGTCTGTGTAGTTCGACTGCAAGATCATCGTATACTTTTTTCCAAGTCCAAGTTTATAATTTGCTCCAATCATTCACTGAACAAATCTTCTATCAAAACGTTCTCGAAGATTTGTTGGCTCCATGTCACTTAATTCGTCTAACATTACTTTATCACAATCTGATTTCGAGTTTTCATGATCACGATAACAGATATCAAGACGCATCGCTATTGCATCCACTTGATTGTAAGGCTCTTGTCCTGGCAATGGATTGTCGTTTTCATCTAGTTGTTTATCTAGCGGTTTGTAAGGTCATGTATACCGATGACCTGGCAAAGTCCAACTGCCTTTTGGTTTTGGTATTTTCCAATAATTTTGTGTATATCTATACCTGTACCTATTATTTCTCTGTTGTTACAACATTGACAGTATGCGACAATTTTATTTTGCTCAAGACACAAATCTCTGTCAGAATCACAGTTGCATGTCATTCTATATTTTTTGTCGTTTACTAAAATAACCTCAGTGACGATATCAGGACAACCAGCGCCTAGCGACACTGTCGCTAGAGACGTTTTCTTTAAAATCTTATTGTTTCTTTTTCCGCAGATTGCACAAATACTTTTTAATATCATCCTGTTGTTTTTTTTTCTGTTGTTTCATTAATATTTTCTGTTTTAGTTCTAAACTTGAGATAATATGTTGACAATATTATATTTGTAAGTTTAGATAAAATTGATTGCAATCTCATCATTAGCGTGAGAAGGTTGCTTGTCAAACTGTAAAATAAACTTTAAAAATTAAGATTGCTTCCAGAGGTATTGTTTTGGGACTTTTGTCGGATAAACATTATACAATAATATCCGCAAGCAGACGTTCCAACAGGTTGGAGTTGATTTGACGAATAATATATTTTTATATTTTTTGTTCATATACCATTTTTTACATCGCTTGGAGGAAGTCCAAACGAGTCAAAATAATTATTATTATAAACTGCTACCCAATGCGTACCGGATACGTCATTGAAATCTTTTATATTTATAACACACGAACTTGTAGCTGACGATGTTTTTATTGCTGCGAGTTCATCTTTAGAATAAACTCCGTGAAATCCATGAACTGCTTTTAACTTATCAATTATATCAAAATTACTTAGCGGGGTGGTCGTGATTCCGGTAATGTTAGACCACGTCCGATTCCTAAAAGATTTGGCAGCAGACTTCCTGCTAGTCCCGCCAAAAGTGGAGCGAAGTGAATAATTCCTCATTGTTTTGTTTGGTTGCATATGCACTTGCATTTTGGTGTTTTCTTTTCTTCTGGCGGTTTTGGTTTCTTTTTGTTGTTGTTATTTTTGGTGATTTTGTTGGCGGTTTTGTTGTTTTCTTTTTCCGTTGTGGCATTATAATATATCAATTATATAAAATTTCACAATTTCTTTTTATTCCACTTCCATTACCCTCAACTGCTTTCTTCGTTGCGCCAGATATTTCTCTCGTCATTGCTGCTAATCCTAATGAGCCTAAGATCGGTAAAAGTTTTGCAGTTAATACCTATAATGCCGGACCAAGAAAACCACCTTGAACGACATTTTCGTTTGCCATCACTGTCATTTGTGCAGCACTCAAATTTAAAAAAAAAGCTTTTTTTACGATTGTACTTGTTTACTTGATATTTTGTTAGCATTGATTTTGTTAAAACACCATCAGAACTATTAGGATTGATTTTTAATGATACCTGTTCTCGCTTTGCAAGAGCAATTACTAAGTTTTTAACTTGGCCGTTGGACAAATATACTTTTTTTATAACATTTTTTGTCATTTTATATAACAACTGCAGATTAAACTTGAACTGTCATTTTATCTACAACAGAATCTACCGTGATAAATCTATCACTAATCACTAATACGTATAACGGCGCTACTGGAACCGCCCTAAGTGTCCAGGTAATTTCAATATCAGCTTTGCTGTCTACAGCTCGCTCGTTATGTTTACTGATATCAAAATGATATCTGAGATCCATCTTTAACATCTTGATATTTTTGCATTGCATCATGCAGGTACATGTACGGTCGAGTAATATTTTTATTAGCGTCATCAGCAAAATTGCATTCTATAGCTCGTTCTGGATATTGCTTCGAATTTAGTCTAGCGTATATTCGTCTGACATCAGCGTGGTCAAATATTGCATTATTTTGTTGTTGGTTGCCTCGTCGGGTTTGCTGTTGAAATACGACAAATATTTGTCTCGGCAGTTGTTCGCTTGATGTTGTTGTGACCCGCCACGTGTAGTCGGTTGTATTTAGAACCGCTATCTGATATATTTTTGCTGCTTAAAATAAATTCTGTTTGTATGCTTATCAAGTGTGCTATTTACTTCTGACATTTTAGTGATCGACGGTGTTATACGTGGCATCCACAGAGCAAGTTTGTTTATGATAAACTGTACATCAACCCCTTCAGATCTTAACAAGCAATCGTTTTGCTCTGCTCGATCTAAAATAAGCGTATGTTTTACTCCGCAAAATACTTATCATGATCGCGACAAAAGCCGAAAATCATACTTAGTAGAAGCATCATTGTAATCTGACGTGATCCTCCTGCAAGTTCTCTTCACCTAGCAAAACTTTCGTTATAAAGTGGATTTTTTATGTCAAATGTGTTAATAAGCAAATTTAACATTGTAGTACCGTTTGCATCTGCAGCTGGTGGTGTTATATTAAGATTATTAAAAGCTGCCGTAAGAGAAATTCTTGTAGCGACTGCATTAGCAGCTACACCTGGTGCGGAAATATCTAGAGCAGCAGCATTAGCAATGAGAAAATTTCTCACAATTACAGCATTTGCATCAGCATTATCTCCGTCAACTATAGCACCTCTCTTTAAAAATTCGGTTGATTCAGGTATACCCCGTCCAGTATCTTAAAACCACATCATGTTGGTTGCAGTTGATCTCGAGTAATCGTCTGAAAACGAAATAATATTTAAAATTGTACTTGCAACTTCTAGATGAACTGAAATATCTTCTATAATTTGATTGGCCAGTTGATATCTTACACTTTTGAATAAACTCCAGCCATTATTTATAAGAGCTACTTCTGCTCCAACTGCAATTGCAGCAGGTGGATTAGCTACTGTCATAATCTGACCACGAACTTCTAAGATGGCCATATGTGGCAGTAGAAATATGTCTTCGTCTCTGGTGTTAAAGGTTCTAATACCAGCTTTATTTGGTTCGTTAGAGTTTTCATCAAGATACTCAACATACTCAAATTCTGTCACAGCGTTGTCGATGTCATGAGTTTCTGTTAACTCAAAATAATTTTAATAGATATTTTATTTATTAGGTTATATAAAATTGTATTGCGGCACTGTTACTTTAGATATTAATTTTTGTATGATCTGCTCGCATTTTGATGATTATAGTTTTTTGTTGTTGTTATCATAGCTCGTTGAGTTTCTTTTGTTGGAGCGATTTCTGAGATAGCTTGTTTGTTTTATTTCAGGTGTAGTCAGTGGATCTCCTTTTATTTTATCAGCTATTTTTTGTTCCACCGCAGTCCCAGCGGCAGATGCAGCCCCTTTTGCAAAAGCTTTACCTGCGTCAATAGCAATTGGTGCAACTTTACGCGCTATACCTGGAACATTTTTAATAACTTTAGTAAATATATTTCCAAAAAATCCTCATATTATTTTTCTTTGATAATTTTTTTCTTTGTTTCATTATTTTTGTTGTTTACTCTTGCTCTCTTAGACGTAAATATTAAGTTACAACTTCATTATTTAAATGCAACTGTTTTCCAGATTGATCTGTCAACTGCATTATTATATTTGATATTTGATTTTCAACACTTAAAGGATAATAGATAATATGTCGTGGAGTTATTTGCATGAGAGAACCTGGAGGAACTTTTGGTGAGAAACTGTAAATCGTTTGACCTTTGCTGCCTTTTGATGTATAAGAGCCAGAAGCAATAGAGCAATTTGATAATATTGTGTTTACTTCTGTCATATGTACTGGCAATTCACTGTCATACGTAATAGCCTAATCAAGTGCAGTGTAACTTTTTTCAGTAAATCCTAACAGTTGTGCAATACTTCTTTCTCTTGGTTCAAGATGGATTAACATATTTTTCAAAGTTATCCTAGCTCACAATGTGTTATAACTCGCTGCCAATTTAAAATTATCATCCACACCGCCAGCTTTTGCTATGAGCTCTTTGATTATCATGTTTAGATCAGTAATATTATAAGCTCCTTATGGAATTTTTATTTTTTTTTTGTTGTAGATATTGAAGATGGTGTAATCATATTAAACCAAATTTCATGGTTAACATCAGTTTTTACGTTAGACATAGCATTCCAGCAGGTACAAGAAACTAATCCAATCTCATATTATTTGCAGGATCTAGTTGTACAGGAGGAATATAATTTACTGAAAAAAGTGCGTTATCTATCGCAGACCCACTAGAGTCTAGCAATAATGTTGTTGATATTTTTTTATATTAGATCATTTTACAAAATTAAGTCATGGTGTGAAGTTTCATATTCGCCAGATGTTAATAATCCGCTCGATCTTAGATGATCAAGTATGTCAATGATTTCATTATCAATTTCAACACTAACATTTCCAGCTTCTTTTGATGATATTAATAACATTAATCTACCTATCATTTCAATAGTTGATGTAAATATTTTTACACCAGTTCCTGTTTTTTCTTCTCTATTGTTTTCACACGAGTTTTATCGAGTGTATTAAATTTTCTTTTAAAACTCCACCCCCTACCAAAAGGTTTTGCTCTACTATTTGCTGCTGTTCTTTTAAACAT
Organism: Potamilus streckersoni; assembly: GCA_016746295.1. Classification (NCBI taxonomy): domain Eukaryota; kingdom Metazoa; phylum Mollusca; class Bivalvia; order Unionida; family Unionidae; genus Potamilus; species Potamilus streckersoni. Next base: position 3,109,612 of record JAEAOA010002349.1, on the reverse strand, counting down.
GGAAGCAATGACACCATATCTCATCCTATCATGAATTGGATGCATATTCTCAATTTCTGTAACCGTGTTGGTTTCGTCTTTAGCAGCAATTCCGTCTTTAAATCGATTAATGCTTGATATTCTACATCAGTCCACTTACTTATATTATCAATATCTTTCATATTTTCTTTCTTTAGAAACTCATCATGCTCATTACCTTTTATCTCATCATTTGCTCTTCTTATAAAATGAAGTCTTTGCTCTCCAACCTCCATATACTTTACAGTAAGATCACCAACTCTTTGATATATTTTATTTCTCCTGATAAATTTGTTATAATATTTTTTTATTACTAGTGTTGTTAACTCTGCCAATCTTCGCTCAAGTTTCAGCGGATTATAAATCAGCTTGTCTAGCCACAGGATCAGCTATATTTGCTGTAAGTGCCTCAATTAGTTTTCTTTTTTCTTCATTAGAAGTAGTAACAATTTTTGCAGCAGCTGCTTCTTGTTGTTCTTTAACAATTCCAACCAAACCTTTTACTTGCAGTTGTTTATTTTCTGCTTCTGATAGTGGTTTAGTTTCAGGTTGTTTTCCAAGTAGTACTTCAGTAACTAGTTTGCAAATTGTAGCTGTTTCTTCTGTAGCAGTTACTTGTCCACGTTGTGCTTGCTGTACATTTTGCTTAAATGATGCCTGAGATTGAGCAAGTTTTGTTTAGATCTTGTATATGTTTTCTATATTTTGCTCGTTCGTCCATTATTATTATAACTTTTATAAACCTAAAGCACGTTTTTACTGTACGTAAGTGTCAATACAACAGCGAAACATTTTAGTTGGATCATGTGTAAGTTTATCAAATAAAAAAAAGTTGTATTTATCCTTTGTAGCATTACGATAAAGTTCAATAAATTTGTCTTTTGTCACGTCACCGCATTTCTCGCTTGCAATATTTCTAACATCAACATTGTCCAGTCCTGGAAAAAATAAAACAACCAGTATTTCGCCAAATAAATCTGTCAACATTACAAAAAACCTTGAACAAGATAAACAGAATTACATTGTTTATTATCTGACAGTTAGAAATACGATCTTTTTTATTCATCTCCATGTTATTTAGCGGAATATCGTCAAAAACTACTATCTTGTGTTCATCTGCATCACGTTGATTAACTGGAATAAGATCTTCTGGCTGCCTAATTATAACAACATCTTCACCAGCTTTAAGATTATCACGAAGCTTGTTATTATACTCGCTTAACAACTCATACTTATCTTGCTGTGGATTGATTGTGTAAATATAAACTCCATCGTAGTTAAAATTATCACCAAGAAAGCAAGTTCATAAGCAAATTTGTTTTTCCCGATCCAGTTCGCAAAACAAGAAGATAATGACAATCAGGAAGTTCATTGTTATGTTTATGCTTCACCAGTCTCTTTGTATCAAAGTTTAATATCGACGAATTTGTCATTGTTGTTATAATTTTATATAATGTTGATAATTGTATGTAGGACAGTAAATAATGAGTTACTATACAAAATTTGGAACATTAGCAGGTGATGTATCCACAGAAGGTTATCAAGGGGACTTATCAAAGTATGCAACTCTTGATCAGCTCAAAAATGAAAGTAATAATTTATTAAATGTTGCCAGTGTAGATCCAAATGAAGTCGTAATTTTCTAGGACAAAGAAGGATGATTAAAGACGAGTAATGTAAAACTGTCAGATGTACTTGTACGAAATCCTGCTGCGGTTGCTAATAATATCGTTACTTTTAACAATCTAGGTAAGATAGAAGATTTTGGTATGTAAGTTAATGATTATGTTAAAAAAAGCTGGTGATTTATTTAGTGGGATCATTGTTATGAACCAGGCAAGATTACATACCTTGGAAACCCAAATGAGGACGGTGCCGCTGACACTAAAAAATACGTCGATGATCAGGACGTTCCAATCAGTAATGAAATAACTGCGCTCAAAAATGAATTTCTTGGTCACGTGAACACGTTTTTAAGTTTTCGCAGAAACATAAACACACTTAAAAATGATTTGTTGGGGAAATCCATCAGATGGTGACATTACACTGGTTAATATTAACACACAACTCAATGACATTATAAGTTGAATTCCTGATATTATTTAGAAATCTAGTATAATTAAACTTCCTCACAGAATAAAAATATTGTTTATACTGTTGATGCTGGATCTGGTGCATGGACCAAGCAAAATAACTCTATCAAACACATTGCAGAAGTTACTGGTGTGTATAGATTGTTAGTGTTTAGCAGTACAAAAGTTTAAAATACTTATCAGATTTCTTTGGAATTTAACTGATGAGTCTTCTGGAACTGTGTCTACAGCGTTATAAAAAGGTGTTGAAGAAAACTTTACACTTGAACCAGTCGATAAAACTGTAGCAAATGCCTCTTATCATTGGTGTTTGGAATTTCTAGGTGAAATACTGCAATTAGCTGATATTTTACCTAGGACTATGTAAACAAATATTATATTGAAAAGAAGTATAGCAGATTTCAATCATATTTCAAAAGATATTCCAGGACAGGATGTGGAAGCACTAATACAATACTACAAATATTATCACAAAAAACTTTGGTGCGTTAAAAAATGTTACAAACATTATAACAAAATACTTCGAATAATATCATATCTACCGTTGTTAATGATCAGTTCTGGTATAATTTCAAGTGGGGCATCATTACATCCGTTTATGCTAATTATATCTGGTGTTGGTGTTTCCCTTACAGCGGCGTGTAAAAAAGTAGAACCAAGACTTTTAATAAAAAGCATGGATGTCAAACGTCTATTATAATTTACAAAAAAACTACTTGATCAGATTCGATCTTACCTACGATGAGTAAAATATGATACGGACAATTTAATACGCGAGTTCCCTATTATTGACCAATGAGAGTTAGCAAATATGAAAAAGGTTATCAAAATAAGTATGAAATAATGTAAAATATTATCTAAACTTAAAATATATCACTCACCTTTCTTCTGGCTCTGTGAACGCTATTCCCAAACGTTAAAAATATCACAAATACGTAGTTTAATTTCCGCCTCTGGTCAAATTTCTATGCCAGACAGATTTTTTTAAAGTGCTTCTTGCCTTTGATATGCTGCGTTCGAGAAAATTCCACGCATGCGCATTACTGTTCTGGCAATCACGTAATATCTATATGACTCATGCTTGTTACCAAAGATAGAGAGCTATGATGATTCACAACCACACCTGTACGTGTAAGGCGTTAATTTAAAAGATTGAAACTCTTACATATATAAAATATTATCTAAACTTAAGATATAATACTACTCACTTTTCTCGCTCTGTGAATGTCTGCTTAAACGCTATTCCCAAACGTTAAAAAATATCACAAATACGTAGTTTAATTTCCGCCTGTGATCATATTACCTGGTGGAAAGCCCGCATTTACCTACACGGATGTATCGCGCAGTACAATCAGTAAATGTTTGTATGACACACCTGGCTTGCTGATGACTAATACACTTGGCCGGCTACCTGTCTAGACAATACCTGGGGGCTAGTGTGTATGACGACAACACACCTGGCTTCGACGCTTAGGAGTAGTGGTGGGTCGGTGGGTTTTGGGGTCTCAGGAGATCTAAAAAAAAGGTCCTTAAGTTTAAACTCTTGTTTCCTTATACTACTGATACTTCTCCAGACGCTACTGCTAATCCTAATGTACCTAATACTAGCAAACATTTAGGTATTAACGTTGTTACTATTACAGATAGTGCCGGATCGAAGAAAATAACTTGTATTGCCATCGCTGTTATTTGTGCAGCACTTAAATTTTAAACAAAAGTTCTTTGCGGTTGTATTTATTTATTTATTTATTTGGTCAACATTAATTTAGTTTAAGTAATCAAAACACCTTTTGTCTCAAAGGTGATTTTTAATGCAACTTGCTTTTTGCAATAACAGCAGCTATATTTTTAACTTGATTATTAATCAAATATATTTCTTTTGCAATATATTTTGTCATCTTATATTAAAGATATAGATTAAACTTAAAGTAAAATACAAAGCACTTTAAAATGGGACTGACATTTTACCTCCAACAGAATTAGTCGTAACATATTTATTGCTTATTACTAACACATATACATAAAATTGAGCTGTTCCTAGTTTCCAAGTAATTTCAATATCAGCTGCCTTCAGCGTGCTCGCTATGTTTACTAACATCAAAATAAAATATCGTATAAAGTGTACGAAATTTCTCTACTGACATCTAAGATCCATCACCAACGCCTTGATATTTTTGCAGTGCGCCGAGCAGGTACATGTAAAGCTGAGTAATATGTTTTAGCTTCATCTGGAAAAATTACATTCTATTGCTTGTTCTGGATAGTGTTTTGAATTTATTCTATCATATATTCGTCTAACATTAGCATTATCAAATATTCCATTATTTTGTTCTTGGTCATCACGTCGAGCATGGCTCTGAAATACAACAAATATTGCCACTTACTTTATTCACTCGATGTTGTAACTCGCCATTTGTAATCGGTTGTATTCGGAACTGCTGTTTGATATATTTTATGTTCCTGAAAAAAAATTATATTGGTGTGTTTTTGCAGCACATAATTTGATTCTGCCATTTTAGTGAGAGACGGAGTTATTTGTGGCATCCTCCGTACAAGTTTTTTTATGATAAATTGTATATCATGTCCGCCTGACCTAAACAGGCAGTTGTTTTGTACAGATCGATCTAAAATAAGCCTATGTTTAACTCCACGAAATATTTTATTATTCTCGTGACAAAAGCCAAATATTGCACTTATTGGCAGCATCATTGTAATTTCACTTGATACTGCTGTAAGTGCTTATCTCTTTAAATAACCCTTAATAATAAACTACCTTTCTTACAGTAACTAAATTGTTAACAAAATTTACGATTGCAACGCCGTCCGCAGCTGGATCTAGTGCGGCTGTAATACCAATATTATCGTGAGCAGCAGCAAGTGAGACTCTTGTAGCGTTTGCATTGGCATCTGCAGTTGGTGCGGATATACCAAAATTGGCAGCATTATCAGTAAGGAAACATGTAACAATTTCAGCATCTGCAGTGGCATTAGCTCCATGAGTAAAAGTTCTCCTAAATAAAAACTCACCAAGTGCAGCTGATCCAGCTCTAGTATCTTTAAACCACATCATATTAGTTGCAGTCGATCTCGAATAATCATCGAAAAACGAAATAGTTTAAGATTATACAAACAACTTGAAAGTGACTTCAAATATCTTCACCAGTTTGATTGGCAAGCTGATATAGCACCTTTAAATAAACACTAACCATCACGTATAAGAACTGCTTCTACGTTAGCTGCAATTTCGACAGATGGAACAGCTACTGATCACGAACTTCTTAGGTTCGTTAGAATTTTCATCAGAATATTCAAATTATGTTACCGTGTCCTCTGTGTCATAAGTTTCTGTTAAATCGTGATAATTTTTTCAGATATTTTTCTTATTTATTAGGTTACACAAAATTTTGTCATCAACGATAGCAAAACTATTGCATTGTTGTTATATTAGATAAAAAAAATTTATAACTTTTTCTTCTCATGATGATAAAATTTTTGTTATTTTTGTCATCAATGCGCGTTGAGTTTCTTTTGTTGATGCGATTTCTTTATTGTCGGTATTTTGCCTTTTATATTATTAGCTATATTTTGTCCCACAGCAGTTCCAGCAGCACATGCAGCTCCAAATGCAAAAGCTTTCGATGCGTAAAGTGCCATTGGAGCAACTTATGAGCTGTTCCTGAAGCATTTTTTATAATTTTAGCAAATATATTTCTCCAAATTCTTCTTACTATTTTTACAAACTTTTTTCTGTTTCATTTTATCTGAGGTTGCATAATTGTGTTACCAAATCTTTAAGAAAATATGTTTACTATTGTTCGCGTAAATGTAAATAACAAATAACAACATCATTATTTAAATCTGTCATCCACAATGAGCAGTTAACTGCATATTTACTTCTGTTGATTTAACGGATAATAAATAATATGACGTGGATTAATTTGCATAAGAGAACCTTTTGGAACTCCTGGTGAAAATCTGTATATTGTTTGTCCTTTACTATGTAAGGCTGAGTAAGAACCAGATGCAATAGAGCAATTTATCATTATTGTGTTTACATCAGTTATATTTACTGGCAGTTCACTGTCATACTTTATGGGATTATCAGGATCAATAGTAGGATAACTTTTATGAAGAAATCCTACCAGTAATAAGATACTATTTGGATTGGTAAAGACAACTGTTATATTTTTAATGTCATTCTAGCGCGTAACGTATTATAAAATGGTGTAAGCTCAAAATCGTCCTCAACTTCTTTATTTTTTTTTGTTATAAGTTATTTTATTGTCTTATTTAGATCAGTTATGTTGTAGGCTCCTTGTGGAATTTTAATTGATATCCACGTCAGATATAATTGAGAATGTGGATCACTATCACTAAATTCGTAATCATCATTTACTCTAGTTTTTACATTAGCCATAGCTTGCCAACAAGTACATGAAATTAGTCCGATTTCAAATTGTTTCTTACCATCTAGTTCTATTGGCGGAATATACTTTACTGAAAAATTTGCGCTATTTTTATTAGATTAACTAGAGTTAAGCAATAACGTTGCTGACATTTATTATTATATTTTTATAAAATAAAGTCGCTTCGATTAAATCGCGGTGTAAAGTTTCGTATTCGTCAGATATTAATAAAAATTCCGATTTTATATTTTCAAGTATGTCAATAATTTCATTGTTAACTTCAGCACCATTTCCAGCTTCCTTAGATATCAATATCATTAGTATGCCAATCATTTCAGAAACATGCAAATATTCTAATATTTTAACTCCTGTTTCTGTTCATGCTTTTTCTTCTCTGTATTATTTTACACGACCTTTAAGTTAAACAAATTTTCTTCTAAAATCTAACCCACTGCCAAAATTTTTTGTTCAATTGTTTTGTGGTTTTCAAACTAATGCATCCTATCACAAAGTAGAAGCATAATTTCCTCTTCTATGGTTGTTTAACTCATTGCTATCAGCAGCTTGGTCTCATTATTTCATTCAAGTTATCAGTAAATTTGTCAAATTCTTTATTACTCCATATATATATATATATATATATATATATATATATATATATATATATATATATATATATATATATATATATATTCCATTTTTCTCAAAGAATTTATCACCTCTATTCTTTGTTCACATTATTTACTTGTTTTATATGCCATCGTCTTTGATCTTCAACTCCCATAAATGTACCTTCAATTCTCCTACTCTTTCTTGCTCCTTTTCAATTTCTTTTAATTCCCCATAAAATGTATTTTAAATAATTTAAAGTCCTTGTGTGGTTAAAACTGATAGTCTTTGTTCAAATTCTGATGGATTATTAATTACCCAATCTAGTGCAGCTTGTCGAGCAACATGATCTGCTATATTTGCTACAAGTGCCTCAGTTAATCTTTTTTTTTCTTTTCTTTTTCAGATTTTTCAATAATTCTTCCAGCAGCCACTTTTTCTTGCAATTTTTTAAGTTCTTCTTCTGATAGCAGACTAGTTTCAGGTGTAAAACCTGATAAACTAGTTTGAGTGTGGCGTCTATTGTTGCTGCTGCAACCACTTGATGTCGTACTTGCTGTACTTGCTGCTAAAATTTTCCCTCAGATTGTCCTTTTTTTAAATAGATTTTCTGTTTTCTATACTTGCCTTTTCATTAATTATATACTATTTTCTATATAAAAAATACTGTATTTTTCAATATAACATTGAAATATTTTACTATTATTTCGTAATTTATCAAATAAAAAAGACATTTATTTTATGTTGCTTTATGATATAATTCAATAAATTTATCTTTTGTTATATCACCACATTGTTGGTTTGTAATATTTCTAATGTAAACATTGTTAAGATCTGGAAATAATATAAAACTAGTATTTTGCGTAAAAAATCTGTAAAGATTATGAGAGCCTTGGAGGAAATAAATAGAATTATGTTTTTATTTCGTGACAAAGAAAAATACGAAGTTTGTCATTATAATTGATAAGTAGCTCATACTTATCCTGTTGTGGATTAATTGTGTATATATAAACGTGATCGTAGTTAAAATTATCTCCAAGAAGTAAATTCATAAGCAAGTTTGATTTTCTCGATCCAGTTCTTCCAACAATAGCATAATGACAATCAGGAAGTTCATTGTTATGCTTATCTTACCAAACGTTCTGTATCAAAATTTAATATCAACAATTTTGCCATTATTATTAAACAATTTTGCTATATAAAAGTAGTCAGACAATAAATAAATAATGAGCTATTACACAAAATTTGAAACATTAGTAGGAGATTCAACATCAAAAACTGAATGTACAAAAGACGGTAAGGTTGATTTATCAGGTTTCTTTAAAAAATCCGGGGACAAAATGACATGAACCCAGTATATATCGAAATCAACGAAAACTAGATTTAGAAACAGCATAACTACCAGTAAATGTTGTTAATACACAAGCTGTTAGCATAAGTCAACAATAATAAACTAGATAAATCTGGTGGAACTTTACGCGGTAACTTAGATGTCAGGAGCAAAATAAGAAATCTAGAGACTGGGCTTCAACCAGCAAATTTAAATCAAATTCAAGCAGTAAGTTCCTCCCAGTTGAAGTACGTGGATGATATCAAACTTGATAAAATAAGTAGCACAGTTAGAAGTAACATTATCATGCCAGGAAAAAAAATTACAAACCAGCCACAGAATCAGATGCAGCAACAAAGAAATACGTCGACAATCAAGAATCTAAGTACATATTAGTGCTCTGTGGTATAATGCGCACATTTCTCAATATGAATAATAATGGCATTAATTATCTCAGAAAACAAGAATCAGATTTCGATGCTGCAACTAAAAAAATAAATTGATGATAGCAGCATTCAGACAGTGACAGCAATAACAACAATTAACAATGAAATTACTGCATTCAGAATTGATTATAGTAATCACATGCAAACGTTCCTAAAATTTTGTAGAAATATAAACAGATCAATTAATGAATATTTTGGAAGTCTAGTGGTTGTAGATATCAAGCTCGTTGACATCAACACAAAACTAAACAATATTGTCAGTGGCATTCCTAATATCGTTAAAAAAATTAATCTTGTTAAAATTCCTCACAGTTGAGCTAACAATATCATATACACAGTATCATCAGAATGAGCAACACAGACACCGCAAAATAACATTATCCAACATACCGCAGAAGTCATTGGTGTATATAGGCTAACCGTATTAATCACTGAAAAATTTTGTATATTACTACATTTCCATGGCATCATTCAACCGATAATTTTCTGGAATTGTATCTATAACGTTAAATAAAGATGCTGAACAAACAATTCTACTAGAAACATCATTGTGGTGTTTGGAATTTGTAGCTGAAACTCCTTAAGTACTTATAGTTAATTGAATGGTTAATTATAATAAATCAAACCCAGGTTCTGGCACTATTGTATAAAATCTGTAAACAAATAGTATATAATAAGAAAAAATATGATTTTAATAGTTCAGAAAAAAATTCCAAAACAAAATGTGGACACACTAATGCAATATTACTTTGGTATGTGAAAAAAATGTTACAAATACTATACCAAAATACTTAGAGTAATATCAAATTTACCACTACTAATGACTAGCTCTGGTATAATTGCAAGTGGAGCATCATTAAATCCATTTCTGTTAATCATATCCAGCAATGGTGTTTCTCTTGCAAGAGCATGTAAAAAAATTGAGCCTCGACTTGCAACAAAAAAAATGATTGTAAACTGCAAGTATCACCTATAAAAAATTACTTGATCAGATATGATCTTATTTCCGTGGTATAAAAAATGATATGGATGATTTAATATTATTATTGACAGTATGTTAACAGATATACTGCCAATGAGAGTCAGCAGGTATGAAAAGGATTATCATAAAATATGGATTGCAACAAAAGCAGATGTTTAATTTTGTGCAGCTTTAAAAATATTATCACAAAAAATATCAACTATATTATCAATAAATGTCATTAGATCATCTGCCCAACCTCTTATTCATTCATCATTTTTAGTCACAAATAACCATACCAATCCATATTTTGGTGATATATGGTAACCCAACTTTTTTTAATTCATTGATTGACAAAAGGTCATTATATATAATATTTACTTTGTTTAATATGAAGAAAATCTTATGGCCTAGAATCCTCATTGGGTTTCAAATTAATTTCATTTTCTGAGATAAGAGGGTGGTTTTTTGAGGAGACTGGGTCTGTGAAGTGAAAAAAAAAATTTCAGAATATATTTATTGTTGGGGTGGGGGATTTCTGAGCTAGAAATCTCTTTTGATACATGATCATCATCTATCTTTACTACTGCAGGCATTTACATACAGTTTTTAGACCCTAGAAATAAGACATTTATGGACATTATGTCAAGTCTAGACATGTGCTATTACGGATGGTGTTTAGAGTCTATACATTTGCTAAAATGGTATCTTTGAAATGTATTGGTATGCTATTGAATTTTAATCAGTTGCTCGACCCCTTTCATCGCAAGACAAGAGTAGCTCTAATACCATGCAGTGCCTATTAGAGTGGTCAACCGAGCATTGTAGGTCACAAGACAGTTTTGATCTGTGAGCTGAGATTTCCCCATACATACATACATACATACATGTGTGCATTTGGTGACAACAGATTAGTGTTCAAACGTTTGATAAACAGGTTAAAATGACCCAATTTGTATGCATTCTTAATGCAACTGTTTGGTTACAAGATGATACAGTTTGAACGGACACACCATCTTTAAGTAGCATTAATGAATTAGCACAGGTTCTGTCTGTCACGAAACTGTACATGATTACATTATTAACACAAGAACAATGATAGATTCTCAAAGTTACCAGATACAAAAATAACTGAAGTGTAACAAAAGCTTGACGATGAAATCAATAAGATAAACACACCACAGATGAAATACAAAAGTGCATATCTTATCACCTATGCAATTTTGGGAACTGCTTTGGCAACAACCAAATGAATGGATGTGATGGGAATGGCAACCTCATTAAGTAATATAGGCATAACAAGCAGAATTCTTGTTAGTGCCATATCAATAGTAACGGTGTAAATGGCGGTACTGGTAAATCGTGACTGTATTCACAAACCCGTCTATTCAGAACTTCTCACTGTGGCACTAAGTGGTCTCAAAATGATTAATAAACTCTGCTTAATGGAAATCTTGGACAAAATGAGTAGCATGGCCAAGTGGAAACGGAAAACCAACTTCTAGCACAGATATATATTTGGTGACAACCAGCAAAAGTAGAACAATTTCTTTTTAAGACCTAAAAAGTAAATAAATTACCAAAATACAAGCATACCTAACACTGTAAACTTGCACAAATACAATGACTGCATGGTTTTGTTGGTGCAAAAGATGTGCATGAAATAAATGGAATAAAGATGTGCAAGAAATATATGGAATGCTCTCAAACATTGCCTGGCTGGTCTTCACAAAAAATTATTTTTACAGCCTATGATTAATAGTATTAGGTCCATAAAAATGTCTGATATCAAGCTACAGTCTATATTTGATACTATTAAATCAATAAAAGCATCAGGCATAGATAGGAAATCTACAACCAATTAAAAATATCTGATACTGACAAGACAGATGTACAGCCCATAATTGATCAAATCCAGATCATAATAGCTATACTTGGTGATCTAGGAAATAAAACATCAGAGATGGTTGAAAAACTGGGATGAATAACTGAAATCATTGAAATTATTGGGATGGGATTAAATTAGCTTGTACAACTTGCAATGGTGTTAGCAGTAGCAAGATGCTTTATTGGAAAGATCATCAAGAACATTATGGAATATTATTCAAAGGCAGACAATGGTAGACACTGGAAGCATAAGGTTAAAAGATACAAAGGAGGAATTGATGGAGTAATCATCGGTGTATTTATTATGTTGCACCCTTTCGGCTTTAGTGTCACTGTATTTGTCAATGACATGTTTGTACACTGCACTTGACACTGTCATGTGTACCACAGAGTAGTGAAATGGTGGGTTTTGTTTAGTTACTGCTAGAGGTCACTGCCTTCTATCACTCATGATTATCCTTCTGCTCTGGATGCATATTCATCAATTTTACTGATTACAATCAACCGGTTCATATGAAAACAATGATAAGAGTACAAAGCCACTGGGGGTAGAAGATCGCAACCTACATCATTACCTAAAATCTCAACCCACCATTGCACTACTACTCTGTAGCTCTCTCAGTAAATTTCCTAAATAGTCAAGTTTACTGTCACTGCTAAATAAAAAATAAAGTTGCTTTATTTTTCTTAACTATCATGGCCTCTTTTTTTGATCTTATCCAGTGCAGATTTAGTAGTCTTTAGCTGTGTCAGGAGAACCATTCTATGTAAACGACTAATTCGAGTTTATTTGGTGTTTACATCTTATATTAGTGATGCAAATAAACGGTTAGATGAGTATAAGGGCTGAGAACATTTTTAATTGTTGTTCAGGAAAGCAGCAGGATAAGAAACTTGGGTGAAGATTATAGATTTGCCACTGATAACACTATCATATTCATAATAGTTTGTTAAGATTGCTGGTTACTTGTCCATAATGATAGCTAATATAAAGTACAGTAAAACCCTGATTGACATATATCGCATTCTGAGAAACCTTGTGTATGTCAAATTTTCAGGACTCTCTATCTATTAATGGGGAGCTGAATCTTCAACTATCTTGAAAACAATGGCAGTCCCTGCTTGGAAAACTTACTCTATGCATTCATGTATATACAGAAATGACATGCAGCTCAGGGGGCTATTTTTCTGCTTGGGTGTTAATAATTTGTGCAAATGCAAGACACAGATAAGTTAAATATGCATAAAATGGGAGTTTACAATATTATCACTACAAGACTTGAAGGCAGCTACTTTTATTAGAAGCATGGATGCCAAGGATAGCAATGCAGTACATATGGCATTCAAAAAGATGTCATGGCATTTATACTGTCGTCATCATCACGACAACAATGCATGAAGAAACATGTATCCATCCAAAATCTGCATTCATTACTGATATGACCAACATTTAATAATGACTGTTTGTTAAAGCATGGATTCACTTTACTTAAGGGTAAAGACGACATTCTGAAAAGGATTAATACCAAAACTTTATTTTGTTAATTAATTTCCAATTCAATGCTGGTCTAAAATTCAACTGGCTTTGGCTCTGGTACTTGTTCCTCTATAAATTCATCAGTCAAATATGGGAATGCATCCTTCAATTGCTTTATCCTCTTCGTTCTCAAATGATATTTCTGATACCTGTATCGGAGAAGCATCTTCTCACGATGCAGCTTCAAATACTTCACTTGCCATTTTTCAATGCGGTTGGGATACAAAAGTTTGTGTCTTTTGTTAATGTATTCTGGGATTATATGCTCCCTGGGCCATTTTAGTACAGGAAGTCCAAGAAAGTTTTTAACATATCGTGGATGGTGCTCTCCAGTTGTCCCGGTCTCAAGAACATTGTATGCTTCGTTTCTCTCCTTCACAACCTGCTGCAAGTTCTCCATACTCTCTTCAACCTAAATAAATAATTCATAGAACAAAATATATAAAATGCCAATGGAAAAGAATATAAGCAATGATTGCAGCTGGAATACTGCATTTATATTTTAGACACTGCATTTAAGCATTTAACACTGTTGTATTAACAGTGCAGTATCTATATTTTAGAAATGCATTTAATACTGCTGTAATTAACAGAAACAGTGTATTCATATTTTAGACACTGCATTTAATACTGTGGTAATTAACAGTAACAGTACATTATTTTTTTAAACATTGCATTTAATAATGTTATAATTAACCCTTTCCCTAATAGAGTGTATGGCATTTTAGTCCTTCGATACGCATGTAGGAAAATTACCCAGTGCAGTGCACTACACATAGGACTGTTAAGCAGTGAAAGTGTATGTTAGATTTAACAGCAATATTAACCATTTTACGTTTTTGGTACACATATATTATGTATGGAAAGATTTAAGAGTAAAATATGGTCGTTATAGCTGTATAATTAATTTTTACAGAAGAAATTTGTATGTGCTTTAAAATCTTGAGAGAACTCATTGACCATCAAGTCAGTGAAGCCTTGTGACCAACCTTAGCTGCCATTTCTCATACCTGAAATTAATAAATTCTTAGTCTATGTCTACATCACTAAATCAGCTGAATTTGTTAATTTATAAGAACTAATTGCTTCATACATCAGTATCAGAGCCTTTATGTAAGTTATTGAAGGTTTCATAGTTGTGATTCTAATTGTGATAACTCAAGCAAGTACTGAACAAAATCTGTGACCACCATTTTGGAGAGACACAGTTAATACCTACTTGCTTTAAATAGCAGATTTCGACCAGAACATAAACAGTTACCACATGATCTGACATAATGGTCATTCACACAAAGGAATGTAGTATCTAATAGGGCTTTTTTCCTGAAGGTGTCACTATGAATACCCACTCAAAATGGCTGCTGTTTACAGAGGCATCAAAAGGCGCCTGTATGAGGTAAAGGGTTAACAGTAACAGGGTATCTGTATTTTAGATGCTGCATTTAATACTGCTGTAATTAATAGAAACAGTGTATGGATATTAGAGGCACTGCTGTTCCTGCTTTTGTAATTAAAAGTAACAGAGTATTTATATTTTAGAAACTGCATTTAATACTGTTGTATTTAACAGTAAGTGTTTTTGAAAATTAATACTCTGAAGACTTATTTCAATTCAGAAGCATTGACATTGCTTTTAAAGAATGTGCTGAGGCTCTATTCTAAACCTGTCCAGTAGACCACTCAAACTTTGAGTCAGTAATATTATTGGTCATTCTGGTATTATCTCGTTATGGACACTAGAAGTAGTACTCTAAAAAAAATCAAAACAATCAGAACGCTTGATTTCTGTTTTCTGAAATCTGTTCTGAGTATGTATGTATGTATGTATGTATGTATGTATGTATGTATGTATGTATGTATGTATGTATGTATGTATGTATGTATGTATGTATGTATGTATGTATGTATGTATGTATGTATGTATGTATGTATGTATGTATGTATGTATGTATGTATGTATGTATGTATGTATGTATGTATGTATGTATGTATGTATGTATGTATGTATGTATGTATGTATGTATGTATGTATGTATGTATGTATGTATGTATGTATGTATGTATGTATGTATGTATGTATGTATGTATGTATGTATGTATGTATGTATGTATGTATGTATGTATGTATGTATGTATGTATGTATGTATGTATGTATGTATGTATGTATGTATGTATGTATGTATGTATGTATGTATGTATGTATGTATGTATGTATGTATGTATGTATGTATGTATGTATGTATGTATGTATGTATGTATGTATGTATGTATGTATGTATGTATGTATGTATGTATGTATGTATGTATGTATGTATGTATGTATGTATGTATGTATGTATGTATGTATGTATATATGTATGTATGTATGTACAGTAGTCCCCCTCTTGAACGGCCCCCTCACCAGCGGCTACCCGCTCCTTACGGCCAGAATCTGAAGGCACCGACGATTTAGTGTTCAAAATTACCCCTCACGAAAGGCCACCTGGCTAACGCGACCAGTGGCCAGCAATTTTTTGCAAAAACATAAAAATTACCCCTCACAAGCGGCCGCATTTTATTTTGTAATATGTATCTAGAACAATTTTTTTTCTAATTGTGTTAAGTAATCGGATTTCTGTTTCCCGAGGTCAGGTTTTCGTTCTTCAAAAAAGTGTTCTACATGTACCACTAAGGTTAATATTACATCCTTTACACCTTACGAGAAGCCACATTTATTTCCTAAAGCTGAGAAAGACTCAAATTTTAATCCATACATAAAGGTAATCTGTATATCCTTACTGTGTGTTATCCTAGAAGTCTGGTTTATCCACGAATAATTGTTAAGATTACACTTATTAATAGTAGTAACGTCGGAGAAGGGGCAATATTGATGTACAATACGAAAGTCTGCGTGGAAAATGGTTTGATAGCCTTTGTGGCTTCCCTTTGCAAGACTTTGAGCTGGTTAACTTACATAATTAGCGGCTATTACGCAACAATTGTAAAGTTTATAAATCTTAATGGCCGCGAGGTGCTATGGTTCAGATCAAATCTGCGTACGTATCCAAGGCGTTTTTCACACTTAGAGTAAAAAAAAAAACAAATATAGATATAAAAACAATAGGGTACCAGACCACGACTAATGAATCACATGATAATTGCTGCCTTTAAAAATATACATCTTGTTTAAATGCAGAAAAAAATTGTTTCATCCGTCTGGTAGTTGCAACATTGAGGATTATAACTGGATGTAAGGTCAAGATCACATGGTCAGCATTGGATAAAAATAGAAACAGTGTACTAGACAAAGACCGAAAAATCACGTGACAACACAACTTGTCGCTTCTTTACGAAGAAAGAATGTCGACCGCTCAACAAATGTGTCGTCTGCTTAATTTAATCACACACAGTTAGCAACATAGAAATAACTCATTACCAAAAAAAAAAAACATGTCATCACGTAAACGAAGATGATTTTTTTCAGAAAACGTCGGTAATTATATATAGTCTACGATATCGGGTGAGGTGGGGAGGGGGACTGGTCAAACAAATTTAGGTAGAAAAGACTCGAATAAAACAATTTTATGTTGAAAAGACTCGAATAAATAACATAGTAAGCAATAAGTTATTTAGCAGCAGTGGGAAAATGGAGCAAATGGAAAGAGAATTGCACCAAGATTCAAATGACGTTTTTGAATGGTTCTGCTATGTGCATGACAACACCCGCTCGCATATCGCGATTTTGCCAAGAATAAGAACTATTAATGCATACTCAATTGAATTAAGTCAACTATTATAGCACAAGAACCGTTTAATATTTAATGTTGCTTTTAAACGAAGATATTAAATGCTTTAAAAAATGAAGCTTTCTTACTACGTACATATACTTCTCACAAAAAATTTAGTCCCCCTCTGGAAAGGCCACCCGCCTTATAAGGCCACTTTCCCAGTGCAGAAGGGGTGGCCGTATAAGAGGGGGACTACTGTATGTATGTATGTATGTATGTATGTATGTATGTATGTATGTATGTATGTATGTATGTATGTAATGTATGTATGTATGTATGTATGTATGTATGTATGTATGTATGTATGTATGTATGTATGTATGTATGTATGTATGTATGTAATGTATGTATGTATGTATGTATGTATGTATGTATGTATGTATGTATGTATGTATGTATGTATGTATGTATGTATGTATGTATGTATGTATGTAATGTATGTATGTATGTAATGTATGTATGTATGTATGTATGTATGTATGTATGTATGTATGTATGTATGTATGTATGTATGTATGTATGTAACTCTTAAAGCAGTCACATATTCAAGAACAATAATTTATAGTTTATTACACTAATTTCTTTTCTTTCAAATTTTTACTAACTAGAATTAAATTATAAAATGTCAAGAATCTTTCCCTGAAAATATGTTATTTACTAGCTATAATTAAATCATGAAATGGCATGACTCTACCATTTACATGTTCCTCAAAACAGAATTAGCATGTTTGCTTGCATCAGGTTTAATTAAGCAAGAAAACTGCATAACAATGGAAAGTTATAGCTTGCTGTGACCATACAATTATACTCAATCAAAACAACATGTGTGCTTCAGGAAATATATTAATATATAGCCACATAACTATAAAAATGATGGAGGCATATGATGGTGCAAGTGAAATCATGTAAAAAATACATGTAGATTTATAGGGGCCCAAGTGCAAATCTTACACAAGGATAATTAAGTAATCATGCCAATATAAAACATCAACTAACTCTTCCAGAAATATTATCTGCTGTAACAATAACTATCATAATTTTATTTTTTTTATAATTAAGTTATCAAAATCAGACTTCAAGGACTATACTCCTCCTAAAGCTTTACCTCTAAAATCACTTCTAAGTTAAAATTTCTATATGGGATCTTGACCAACAATTTTTGAAAAAAAAAATTTATTTAATTAAAATTAAAATTCATTGATAAATAACTAAATATTGGGAATGATTTTTAAAAAATATTTCATCACTACATGAACTATTCATAGGATCCTACTAATCCCTATTTTATTACGAAGTTTGAAAAAAGAGAATGACAAACTATTTGTCACTATCAAAGTCTAACCTTAAATATTCTCTCCGGACTTGGAAAAACTCGAAGTTCTCGCTTGTACTCTTCTTCCATTGTCATCAACATATTTCTTTCCTTCAGAAGAATGTACCTTTTAAAAATAAATTGAAATTTTATACAATATGACCCAAACCTAGCAGTTATTCATGTGTACAATGAACCCCATTTGTCAAAGTTTCAACAAACCTTGTGCCAAAACCCAAAGATGGCCAAAATTTTTAAGCCAATGGGCTAACAAAATTAAACTAGGGCTGGGGTACCATATGTTGAATTTAAGTGGGTTATTATGTTATCAAAATTATTTTCATTATATTTCAAGGATCAAAATTTTTAAAACAAAAACAGAAACACTAGTCCTTCAAAATGCCTGATATTCTACTGTCTGAAAAAATGTGCAGGAATTCAAGATAAGACCTTCATTTTAATTGCTGAGTATGAAAAACCATCTCTGATACTCTGATGTGATCAGATTTTTAAATCAGCTACAATGGCAGCCATGTTAGATGTAAGACTGGCACCATTATAATTTCTATACAAAGTGGATACCATGAGAAGACTTTTTCTTAAAATATGTTGACATGACCATCCATTTTTGAGAGTTAGTGACAAGATGTCTAAGACATTCATTGTGACAGTTATATTTGAAGTTAGATCAGCACATTCAGGACCAGCAACAATAGCAATAACAAGATTTTCAAGATGGAGGCAACAGAGGTCATATTGGATATGAAACTGAAAAATTTTCATCTTGTACCAATCAGACATCTTAAATGCTGAAAAGCATTTGCTGATATGACTTTCCATTCATGAACAATATTTTTTTCAAGATGGCTGACATTGTAGCTACAACAGATATTAGACTGGCATCCTATTCATTAAGGTCCAAGCTGATGTCATGTGACATCTTTTAGTGAAAACTCCTTATTGATATGACCATGCATTCATCTGGAGTAGAAATAATATTTTCATTACTGCTGCTAAGGTGGCTTTTTTTTTTTGATGTCCAATAAATTGATTTTCATTTACGGCCATCATGAAATTTCTAGTGATACCCCCATGTTGATATACCTTTCCATTTAGGAAAAGTAGTAAGATGAAGACTTCCAAAATGGCTGCAATGGCACTGTGACATGCACAATTGTTTTTTGGATCCAGCAGATATCATCTGAAGTCTTTCAGTTAAACTTTCATGTTGATATATGCATCCATTTAGGAACATTAACAACAAGATTTTTATGATTGCTGCTGTGGTGCCATACTGGGTAACACATTTTAATTTAGAACCAACTAGACACCATAAAAAGTCTTCTGGTCAATGGGACTTTCCATTCTGAAGGAGTAGTGATAACAATATTTTAAAGATGGCTGCTGTGGCATCCATATTTGATCTTAGAATCTACTATTTTAGTTTCATACCAAGCACACAATGACAGAAATGTGCATTTGAAGTTTATGGTATATATGCAGGGAGTATAGGAGGAGTTACAAAAACAAACCTGTGCTTAAATATCAACATTTTCAATGGCAGTCATACAACACTCAGTATGACAACCACTGTATGTAGCCAGTCGTATGATACTCAGTATGACAACCACTAAATGTAGCCAGTTGTACCATACTCAGTATGACAACCAATATATGTAGCCAGTTGTACCATACTCAATATGACAACCAATATATGTAGCCAGTTGTACCATACTCAATATGACAACCAATATATGTAGTCAGTTGTACCATACTCAATATGACAACCAATATATGTAGCCAGTTGTACCATACTCAATATGACAACCACTGCATGCAGCTAGTCATCTCATACTCAGTATCAAAACCACTGCGCTGCAAGTCGTAAGATACTCAGTATAACAACCACTGCATGTAGCCAGACTTATGATACTCAGTGTAACAACCACTGCATGTAGCCTACATGCAACCAGTCATACGATACTCTGCATGAAAAACACTGTATGTAGCCAGTCATACCATACTCAGCATGACAACCACTATATGTAGCCAGCCATACAATACTCTGTATAACAACCACTGCATGTAGCCAGTCATACTACACTCAGTATGACAAGCACTGCATGCAGCTAGTCGTACAACACTCAGTATTACAAACACTGCATGAAGCCAGTCATATGATACTCAGTATCACAACCACAGCATGCTGCCAGTCGTAAGATACTCAGTATAACAACCACTGCATGTAGCCAGTCATATGATACTCAGCATAAGAAACTACTGCATGTAGCCAGTAGTACCATACTCAGTTTAAGAACCACTGCATGTAGCCAGTCATGCCATACTCAACATGACAACCACTGCATGTAGCCAGTCGTACCATACTCAACATGACAACCACTGCATGTAGCCAGTTGTACCATACTCAGTATGACAACTACTGCATGTAGCCAGTCATAACATACTCATAAAAACACTGCATGAATCCAGTCATATGATACTCAGTATCACAACCACAGCATGCAGCCAGTCATATGATACTCAGTATAACAACCACTGCATGTAGCCAGTTGTATGATACTCAGTATAACAACTACTGCATGTAACCAGTCGTACCATATTCAGTATAAGAACCACTGCATGTAGCCAGTCATGCCATACTCAACATGACAACCACTGCATGTAGCTAGTCGTACCATTCTCTTTATGAAAATCACTGCATGTAGCCAATCGTACCATACTCAGTATGACAAACACTGCATGCAACTAGTTGTACAATACTCAGTATTACAAACATTGCATGAAGCCAGTCATATGATACTCAGTATCACAACCACAGCATGCAGCCAGTCATAAAATACTCAGTATAACAACCACTGCATGTAGCCAGTCATATGGTACTCAGTATAACAACTACTGCATGTAGCCAGTAGTACCATACTCAGTATAAGAACCACTGCATGTAGCCAGTCATGCCATACTCAACATGACAACCACTGCATGTAGCCAGGCGTACCATACTCAATATGACAACCACTGCATGTAGCCAGTTGTACCATACTCAGTATGACAACTACTGCATGTAGCCAGTCGTACCATACTCAAACAAACACTGCATGCAGCCAGTCTTACGATACTCAGTATGACAAACACTGCATGAATCCAGTCATATGATACTCAGTATCACAACCACAGCATGCAGCCAGTCATATGATACTCAGTATAACAACCACTGCATGTAGCCAGTCATATGATACCCAGTATAACAACTACTGCATGTAGCCAGTCATACCATACTCAGTATAAGAACCACTGCATGTAGACAGTCATGCCATACTCAACATGACAACCACTGCATGTAGCCAGTCGTACCATACTCAATATGACAACCACTGTATTTAGCCAGTTGTACCATATGGCAATCACTGCATGTAGCCAGTCATACCATACTCAGTATGACAAACACTGCATGTAGCCAATTGTACGATACTCAGTATCACAACCACAACATGCAGTCAGTCATACAATACTCAGTATAACAGCCACTAAATGTAGCCAGTCCTACTATACTCAGTATAAGAACCACGGCTGGTAGCCAGTCATGCCATACTCAACATGACAACCACTGCATGTAGCCAGTTGTACCATACTCAGGATCACAACCACTGCATGTAGCCAGTTGTACAATACTCAGTATCACAACCACTGTATGTAGCCAGTCATACCATACTCAGTATGAGAACCA